>PVJO010003102.1:0-129396 GCA_004026905.1 Hystrix cristata | reverse complement strand
ATCGTGCATTCATTACAGTTAGTGGTCTGCAGGGGCAGCTCCACCAGCCAGGAAATTTCTTCTCTGAAACCAGCTGATGCAGGAAGAATGCTGGGAAATATGAGTATGTGAATGCTTACTCACTCACCTATCTGGAAAAAACCCAAACAACTGCAGCAGGACTAGTACAGTTAGAAACAAAGGAGCTGAATGAGTCACTCGTTTCCTCAAAAGTTCAAGCATAAACATCATTTTAAAAGTTATCCAGGCTTCAAGTACAGGTACGAATGCTCTATGATGAATGTTATCACTATGTGTATCTAAAATGTACCAGTAAAATAAAATGTTTAAAAAAATTCAAAATCATGCAAAAAAAAAAAAAAAAAAGAAGGCTATACATTCTCTAATTTTCTCTTTTCTGAACTCTAGATCAAATTGTCTATTAACCCATTCAGGATATTTTCATAAATACTTAATGCTACTCACTTTTTTTTTTAATGTTACTCACTTCTAATAAATGTATGAAACACGCAAATAAATGATTAAAATAATCACAAATTTAAAAAAAAAAGATTATCCAGGCTTTCATCTTCTTAAAGGAGAAACAAAATATAATAACAAAAATCCGAAGTGATCGCCTGGCCCAGGATTCAGGCCCAGTGAGAAACTCAGTAGGAGGCACCTAGAAGTTAGAGATGGCTGTTCTTTAAATCCAAGGAACCGGAGTTAGCAGGCATGCCATTCCCTTTCGCTCTTCACTCATGTGCACTCTTTGGCCCTTTCGCTCTTTGCTCCTACCCTTTTTGCTCTTCCTGTCATTTTTCCTTTCCCTTGTCGCAGCTGCCAGCTTCCCAGAGATCTCCAACAAACACAGCTACTTTCTACCTACTTCAGAGTGTACACTTGGCAATTCTTTCCTCGTAGTACACAAGAACCTGGATTATTTGGGGCCCACTCAACAGTAACAGGAATATTTTGGTCTCTTTAGGTACTTTGTTTCTGTTTAGTTTCTCTACATGATCTGTCCAGCATGTGCCTTTATTATAGCTGACTTTTTCTTCTCAGTATAAAGATCCCAAGGGATGTGTCCCAAGAAACAGCCATTTGAAAGCTATATAGCTTTTCATGACACAGCATTGTCACAGCCTTCCCTGATTCCACAGCAGAGAACATATATACCCTCATCCCCACAGAAAAACAGCAATAAAAGAAAGCATACAGGGTAGGAGCTATTAATGCAGTCATTTTAGGAAATACAATCTGCAGGCATGTCCTTTATTGTACATGAAAAATAATCAGGATGGAACAGATAATCTCTACAGTCTCTTTCAACTCAGAAAGTCCTATGAGTCTCTAATTAAATGGAAACATAAATGGATTCAAAGGGAACAGAGATGGCTAGTGTAGTGTTAACATATTTTGGTGTGTAGAAGAACTTTGGAGAATAAGTATATCTGGAAATGCATACAGCACTTAAATTCACAAGTGACAACAGTTTTCAGTATCAAGGATTATGTGTGATTGCAAATGCAAGACTATTTTCAAAGTGAGCAATTTCCAGGACATAGGGCAGGTTTATTGTTTCATGCCGTTTAGTCTTTTTGTTTAATAACATAATTATTACCATAGCTCATTTACATTTCGAACACCAGATGTGAAATCAAGAGCTGCTTAACACATTACTGTTGCTAAATTTTTTAAAGTCCTTATATATATTTAGCATATTATCAATGCGTACAAAATTTTAATTATAACAATATGGTATTTTTTGGCATGTCTATCCTTGTCCCTAATGACCTGATACTAACCAACTGATGTTAAAAAACAGCGCTACAGGTGACAGTTTTCAACAACAAAAATTAACCTGCCTGGCAAGCCAGTAGACTACATAGGTCAGCTATGGTGAACACATTGAAATAAGCCATCGATAGGTCCCTAAGGCCAAATGGAAGGAGTCTACAAATAAAAACAACCCATTCTAATTTCATAAAAATATATGGTAAAGCCATCCATTCTAATTTCAAGTTTCATATTTGTTATAGTGCATAATGAGATATTTCAATATTATTGTTATTCTGTACTCACAAAGCATATCTATATAGCCAAAATGTTTTATGATTGCTTTCCAGATGACTTTCTAGTATAGAGGAGTTTATTAGACAAAGCATGGATACCAGCTGTTCCCCATTTGTTTCAATAGAGTTATTTGCATTTTACCAGTTGGAAAACTGAAATGCAAAAAGACAAATGATTACAAGATCATATCACTTATCAATCACAATCTTGCAACACATTGGCTACTGTGACATGGGCTTGCATTTAAATTCTGTACTTAATGTAATTTTATTATTTCACACTAAAGGAAAATGATACAAACATGAGAAGAATTTCCAGACTAAGTCCTCAAAGATCCATAAAATATAAGTGTAAATATTCATTCCCTTTACTACCTAAGCTAATTTAAGTAAGTAGTGTTTTGGTGTCCTGAATTATCCCTTTGGATGGAAGATATTTTCTTGTAAATTGGAACCATTCTAGGTACCTACTAGTGATTTGAAAGTAAAACTGTAACATCTGCCTACACATTTACAACTTTTTATGTGCCTTAAGTGTAAGTGAAATTTCCATAAATTATATGGAAATCAAAGAGACTGCAGCAATATAAATAAAATCTTATTTTCAAAGTCAAAAAATTAGTGTTCAAATATCTTTTAGATGATCACCATAACAATGAACAGAATTTCTCACATTTCCCTCTATGGTTTCTAGGGCATTTGGAAATAAAATTTTATACATAAATTCCATAAAAACTTCGATGTAAAAAAAAATTGAGCCATGGTCCCATGGTTTTAAATATCCTCTGAATTACTTGCCATACACAGCTAAGAGACACTTAAATTCCATTTTGAGGAAATGCCATTTCCTTTAATACAATCAAACTTTGATTTTCTAAGTTTCAACAACGAAAAGAAATTCAGTACTTAGAGAAAGATGTTTAAATCATGTTGCCTTCACCCTTGTTCCTATATTTTCCTTTCTGGATTATTTCTACAATGAAAGCTGATGCCACCATGGGGGCCTCAGGAAAATTGTTATTAAATATAACAGAGGAAATGAGTACTCATATAGGAAATAAGTACTTTCTAACAGTAGCAGGAGGAAAGCTTTATTATAAATACCACCTATTAGTCTAAGTGGAAAAGGATTCTGTTAGTTATGAACCCTAAACAACCACTATGTAAAATATAAATCTAATAATGGGAAATTGCACCAAATGTGAATGCTGGGTTTCGTAAAAGGTGTATTTATTTATATATTATGCATTTCTCTGAGTAATTTAATTAGACTGTATCAAATCATTTTTTAAAAAATAGATTTTAGTTTTTAGAGAAGCGTTAAGTTCACAGCAAAATTTAGGGAAAGGAATAGAGATTTCACATAAACTCCCTGCCTGGAAATATGCATAAATTCCCCCCAGTGTCAAAATCCCACACCAAAATGGCGTGTTTCTTAAACTCGATGAATTTTCATTGCTGCAACAACGCTCACACTTCATAATTCATGCCAAGATTAACTGCTGTGCATTCAATGGATTTTGACAATAATGACATGTATCCATCATCAGAATATTAGAAAGAGGAGTTCACTGCCCTGAAAATTGTCAGTTTCACTGATTTATTGCTCCCTGCCCCTTACCCTCTGCAAAACACCAATACATTTATTGTCTCCATAGTTTTACATTTTAAAAAAAAATTATGTAAAGCAAATCACCTGATTTTGGATTAGTATAGTCACAAACATTTTTCAATTGTAGATAATTTTTTGAAGTAGAACAAAATATGTATTATAGATTGTGGCTAAATTCATAACTTTTTTATAGTCACGACACCAATTTTTATGTACTTCTTTAATGGCTTTTAATAAATATTACCTCAAATCTTCACTCTTTTCAGTCAAAAAACAGTATTACTCATCTACACAAAAATTATTTAAACTAATATTTAGTTCTATGTTCTCATTTTTTCTATACATATGACCAGGAAACGTTTTTATACAATGTCACTAATTCGTATGCTGTAGGGAAAAAATATTATGAAGAGAATCTAGACTGCAGGGGAAACAATACAAAGAATCAGTGCTTGGGACCACATCATATTAAAAGGCTTTTGCACAGCAAAAGAAATCACCAATAGAACAGGGCAAATATAGACAGACTGGGAAAAAAGAATTTTGCCAGTTGTCCCTCAGACAAAGGTCTAACATCCAGAATATATAAAGAACTCAAAAAAAATCAACGCTCTTCAAGTTTAAAGACCCAGTCCAAAAATGGGCATCTGAAAAGTATAAACACTTCTCAGATGAAGAAATAAAAATGGTAAATAAATATATGAAAAAAAATGTTTACTATCACTGGTCCTTCAAAAGATGCAAATTAAAACAATGCTAAGATACCATCTCACTCCAGAAAAAACAGCTATTATCAAGAAATTAACCAATAACAAATGCTGGTGGGGCTGTAGGGAAAAAAGAACCCCTCTCCACTGTTGGTGGGAAGGTAGGCTGGTTCAACCACTGTGGAAATCAGTGTGGAGATTCCTCAAAAACCTACAACTACAGGTTCCATTTGACCCAGCTATTCCTCCACTTGGTATCTTCCCAGAAGAATTAAAAACATCATATCACAGTGATATATGCACAACCATGTTCATAGCAACACAATTCATAATAGCTAAGTCTTGGAACAACCCAAATGCCCAACAACTAATGAATGGCTAAAGAAGATGTGGTTTTTCTATACAATGGAGTATTACTCAGCCATAAAAAGGACAAACTAGAGACATTTATAGGTAAGTGGATGCACCTTGAAAACATAATCTTAAGTGAAATAAATCTGATGCTCATGAGTACACATCAAATTGTTCTCTGATATGAGAAACCATAAATGTAAATAAAGACAAAGAAGTATAATAGATATTATGGAAAAGAAAGATAATATTCAAAAGAGAGGAGAACTAGAAAGAGAGAAGGGGGAAAAGAAGGACAAGAAAAAAGAAAGAAAGGAGAAAGGGAAAAAATGGAAAAATGTAAATAAACCTGCTGTAAATAGGGAAGGGTGGGGGAATGGAAGGGAGGTCTAGGGAAAAGAGGGGGAAACCAAAACATATCATGTACAGGTACAAAATAACCATCATGAATGTGATCATTATGTATACAATGTACTGATACATGTTCTTGGTTAAAAAAAAAAAAAGAATAACAGACCCAGTTGATTTCATATAATGAGAAACTGGTCCTTAACTTCATAAGGCCAAATAAGGGATCGAGAAGAGCCAAAATAACACTGAAAATAGAACAAAGTTGGACAATTCGTACTTCAGATTTCAAAAATGACTACAAAGCAACAGTAACCAGGCGTGTTGAAACTCATAAAGACAGGCCACGTAGATTAAGAGCATAGAATTGAGAGTTCAGAAATAAATGCTCATATTTACTGACAGATGATTTTCAACAAACTGCCTGAACAATTTAGTAGTGGAAAAAATAGTCTTTTCACAAAATGGTGCCAGGATAATTGGATGTCCACACATAAATCCACATGCATAGGTATATGTATATATAAAATTAATTGAAAACAGATCAGGGATCTAAATATAAATCAACACTGAAGAAGAAATATGTCTTTAAATATTAGTGTCCTAGTGTCAAGGATGGTTACTTGGCTATGACACCAAAAGCACAAAGAATAACAAGAATGGCTAAAGTGCAATTCTTCAAAGTTTAAAACTTTCTTATCCCAAATACAACATCAAAAAGTGAAAAGATAACTACAGCATGGCAGAACCTTTTCCAAACCAATTTTCTAATAAGAGAGTTTATCTAGATTCCATTAAAATTAAAACCTCGATAAAAACATGGGCAAAGTTTCTGAACAACAATTTCTGCACATACATAAACAAATTTCTAACAAGCACATGAAAAGATGCTCAACATACTCAGGCAGCAGGTACATGCAAAACAAAACCACAACGTGATACCACTTCCTACCCACCAGAACAGCTGAATCTAATCTAGTTGATACTAACAAGCCTCCTACAGAGTATGGAAAAATTGGAATCTATTATACGGCTAACAGGAATGTGAAATGATTCAGCCAGTTTAGAAAGTAGTTGAAAAGTTTCTCAAAAGGTAAAACGTACAGTTACCATATGACCTGGTAAAGTTCACTCCTACACATCTAGAGAAATTAAAACCTATATCCACACCAAAATTTATACACAAATGCTCCTAGCATCTTTATTCATAATAGTTAAAAATAGAAAAAGAAAAACTCAAGTGCACATAAACTGATAAATAAAATGTCATATTGTCATGATAGAGAACATTATTTCATAAAACCTTCATGAATCATGGGTGTATATTACAATTTGAGTGAACATTATACTAAGTGAAGAAGCCAATCATAAAGGACTATATATCATATGATTCCATCTATATGAAATGTCCAGAAAGGGCAAAACTATAGAGGTAGATTAGCAGTAGCTTTAAATTTGGGAAGTTTGGAAAAATAGGAGCGACTGTTAATGTATATGGATTTTAAATGACAACACTCCAAAATTAAATATTAGTGAAAATTGCACAATTTTGTGAATCAAACACAAGAAGTGATATTTGCAAATTTTAAATGCTGACTTCTAAAATGTGAATTATATCTCAATAAAATTGTTAGCTGGAAAGACGAAATTCTACTTTAAGAAGCATTACAAATATTAAGAAATATTTACAAGCCAAAAATAGGAAACAATCCAAATACCCAAACCTACTGGAGAGGTTAAAAAATACATGGCAAGCCATATGATATAATAATGTACTCCTGTTAAAACAGATTATTAGTTGTAACATAGAAGAATGATAATGTTAGAATGACATTTAAGGAATGAGACAAAATTTCATAAATAAAAAGCTTAATGTTAATATGCTCAAGTATTAATAGTTATTGTTCAAGTAGTCATACTAGTATTGGTGACTTTTTTTCCAAATTTGTTACTATGCCCTAATTTTTCTAATTTTCTATAATTTTAATAAAATAATTTGAGACAAATATGTATTGAAAGATAAATTGAGACTCTCATCAATGATTGCTGAACTAACTACTGCTTCACCAATTTTTTTGTATGTATTTATTTATTAAAAGACAATTTTTTGGGGGCTGGGGATTTAGCTCAGTGATTAGAGTGCTTGCCTTGCAAGCACAAGGGCCTGAGTTCGATCCCCGGCACCACAAAAAAAAAAAAAAGACAATTTTTTTGAGTGTGGGGGACAAAAAGAAGAGAGAGAGAGATGGCAGACAGCTAAGCTGAATAAGTAGGGAATATCTGAAGGGAAAATACCCCTCACCAACTCATTTTAAGAATGTTTAATGATGATTGAACTGAGAGATATCTGTTTTTTAATTTAATTATTATTTTAGTTAATAAGGGGTTTATATATACATTGCAAATAGAGTAAGCAACTATATTTATTATTATCCTTTGTTGTATCTGTAATTTAAAATCTGAACAAGTGAATTCAAAACACCAGTTGCTTCACCTCTGAAACAGTATTAATGGAGAGCAAGGAGAAGTGAAAAAATTATAAGGTATAGTCACATTTTACATAAGAGTCGTAATGAAATTTAGCTCTAAATCATAGCTCTTCTAATCCCAACAATATGTTGCAGCTGACAAAATAAAAATTGCAAGTGTTCATATTCAGGATTTAAAGTATAAACTTCCTATATAGTTAGAACCCGAATTCTGACATGGAATCAATTTTATTATTATCTTAATTTCAATTTGTAGGGAAATCAACGATGTAAATAGAATTTTATCTGTGAATATCTGTTTTTAGTTCCTGAAGAACAGAATGGATTAAACATCAGTTTAATTTCTGCATTCATGTTATGCAAGCTTAATTCTGATTTTGTTCACATATATTAATAGCTAACAACTAAGAAAAGAGATTTTTTTTAAATAGCTGACAGGTTGTCAATCAAAAAGGTAGAGGAGAGCTAGAGTGATCCTTGTTCAAAAGAAGTTATGTTTTGTTTTTTGTCTGAACTCTTTAAAATATTCTAGAGTTAAAGATTTATAACTCTGAATTATATATTCTCGGTTTTTATACACATTAGCTATGTCAAGTAATGGTTCTGGTTTCATTTTAGGATTTTTTTGGTACTAAATTTACATCTATGTCCTTTCATTTCCCTTTCAGCGAAATTAATAAATAAATGAAACTTCTTGACTAAATAAATCAGTTTTGCTTTATTTTTTTTGGCTAGTGTAAGAGCTGATGAACTTGCTGACAAAATGTTCTAGCCAAGGTGAGCAATAACAATTGCACATTATAATGGGAGCACGATTTCAGTAATCGATCTCATGACTCATTGTGGGTATAAAGTGTAGGAGATTGTTGCCAGGTACGTTGGAGATCTCCTTTGGGCTACAAAATTAGACAGACATGTTTGAGGAAGTACTTACACTGAATCCAGGCATAGTTGACATCAGTCAACACTTAACCTGCACTAGTAACAAAGGAGAATGCACCATGCTAATAATTCCACTGGTGTTACTACCTCTGTATTCTCTAGGGTATGCTAGATGGATGTAACCAATTTTCTGAAAAAGCTTTTCTTAAACAGCTTCAGTATCAGCAAGTTATAGGAAAATACTGGTGTGGATTACTATTACAGTAATCCTTTTCCAGAAACTGGTCAAAAACTGTAAAGGGTGATGGGAAGGAAGCATTTGCTGGCATTTGTTGAAGCCCTCTTCTGGGAAGCTGAATACAAGCAAACTTGTGACATTAAATGCTAGGAAATAATGAATGAAATGTCCAAAGTAACAAGTATTAGCTTTTAAAAAAGACTTTGGGGTCTACTACTGTCAGGAAAGATAGTGGTTCTAAATCAGAGGTACACAATCACTATCATCTGAAACACGTTAGACTGTATCATGGTCTAGATTTCTCAACCTTGGTACTAATAGCATTTAGAGAAGTATAACGATTTATTGTGGAAGACTTTTCTGTGCATTGTTCAGCAGCATCCCTGACCTCTACACAAGTGATACAAATTTGCAGCCATCCATTTGTAACAACCAGCAATGTTTCCAGGTATTGCAAAATGCGTTGTGGAAAGTACAGTTGTCCTCAGCTAATAATCAGTCCCACCGCTCCCCCGAGTCAGATTCTCAGCACTAGGACCACCCCTCTTCCTGATCCTGATCCTGGCTTTCTGAACCCCATTTACTGAATAGCCAGATATCTTTGAGCCTTTGAACTACATAATACCATTCTTTCTTAGGTATTTCTGACATATCCCCTTATTCTTGTCACTCTGTCACTGTAGTGTGAGGAAAAGTAGAATGCAGAGAAATGAGTACAAAGAGAAGCTTCATCCCCTTCCATTTCTAAAGCGATTGACATTTTCAGCCTTATACTTTCTGTCTGAATGACTGTAAATAGCTAAGACCTATTGTTAACTGGAAGGAAAAGCACAATCTTGCTGTTTTCATTAATAATTCATTCTCATATTGTTTAAGCCACAACACAAATACTATGCAGGAATATCATTGATATTCCAAACCACCCATCAGAATTTGACCTTTTGACAATACTGTGGGGATAATGCTGTTACAGTTTAGATCTAAAAGTCCTCCAAAAGTCTCATTCATTAATCCACTCATGAGCTTAGAGCTGAATGTACTATTTGAGGTGGGGCCTCACCGGAGGAGGTGGGTCAGTGGGGGCATGACCTGGAAGGGTGCATTCTTGTCCCTGGTCACTTTCACTTTCTCTGCCACCAGCTAAGTGGAAGTGAGCAGCTTTCTTCTGTCAGGTCCTTCTACCATGAAGTTTCTTCCTTGATGCCAGCTGACCATAGATGGAAACCTCTGAAACTGTGACCTAAAGGTACATTTCTTCCTTTAAATTGAGGGTGTCAGGAATTTTGTTCCACCAACAGGAAAAGTAACAAATACAAACACACATAAAACTTGTTCAATATTGTGATAGGTAGTCTTTACTATGGTCCCCACTGGTCCCAAACATCTAGTATTCACTCTTTTATATAATCCCTTCCCTGAGGTCTGGGCTGGATCTATTTATTAGTTTCTATTAAACAGACTGCACCAACAGTGGGGCGCCACTTCTGAGACTGGGCTGCAAAAGCGATGACTCCTATTTTGTGTGTGCCTTCTCTTATTTTCTTGTTCACTAGTGCTCAGGGAAGCTAGTGGTCATGTGAAGTGACACACAGAGAGACCCACAGGACAAGGAACTGAGGTCGAGTGTTAGTGTGCAGCTGTGGCACTCTGTCCAATATTGAGGTGCTCGATCATGCCAAAAGTCACTTAAGGGAGCTTAGGTCTCTCGCAGTTGAGATTTTCAATGAGAAAACACAGTGATTTTAGTCTCATGAGAGATGTTGAAGCAGAAGATCCATCTCATTCGATCCACAGAAACTAGAAGTAATAAGTGCTTGTTGTTTTAAGATGTCAGAATTTGACCTTTTGACCTTTTAAGATGTTAAGGTTTGGAAATGCATTATATAGTAATAGACAACTAAAACATATATAGCAGAATTTTTCCTTCTACATCTTCTCCTCTTCCTTCTCTGACAGAGACGACGATGAGATCTGTAATGGTGATGCGGATGACCTCCCTAACGCTTCTGTCAGACAAGGCTCAGCCATTGGCCTTCTGTCCCTCTGCACGGCACGGGGCATCATACACCTTCTGAGCACCATCACCCCAAACTCCCGAGGCCTGATATCACCTATCAGTTATGTAAAATTGCAAAGAGATTAAAATCAAGCTAAAATTATGGATGCAATGTTATTTCACACTGGGTATTCAATTAATATTCTACGTCAATATCACAGGCAAAAGCCCAAACATAAATTCTTCATGCAGAATTTAATGTGGGCTTTAAACAACAAACACGTTTCTCAAATACCTCCAAACATCTATACATCCTTAATACCTACATCATACATCCATCCCGAAACAATTTTATTCAATGTTAAAGTAACTACATGCCTCTCTCAAAAGATTATTTTGACATATTAAATCGGGGACATTTACAAAGTTTCCTAATCTGACTCTTGTGGTAGTAAGTGCACAGTAAGTACTTTTTCCGTTGTTATTTTAATTTCTTCTCCCCAAATATCTCTTTCTAGTGCTTCTGTAGATGTTTAGTTACATTCTTGAGATTTTTGGACTTCAGCCGAGTTTTGGAAATGCTAAAAGATTCATAGAAATAATTACTTCTTATTTTACCCTTTGTCTCAAAAGATACTCTTACTATTTATTGTCCTTAGATAAAAGTAATGCTAAACAATAAAATGCAATTAAAGATCCACTGCTGATGACCAGTCCAAAAATCAATTAAATAACTTCCCTTTTTCTCTTAACTAGAAATTTTTCTACTTGATTAAAAACTAATGGCCATGAGTCACAGAAGCTGAATCATAGATTTTTTTAATGGGTGTCAAAAAGACAAATGAACTAATATAGCCTTAGTTTTCTTAAAATGGGAGAAAGAAAGAGAAACCCTTTCTGAAGAGTAAAGTTAAACTCAAAGATATCTAAGGTAGCAACATATTTAAGCTAGAGGAGATTTTCACATTATTATTTGACCTCATCTGCATATTCATGGCTGAGTTTCTGGTAATAAACAGATGTTGGTCTATTTCCTAAGAACCAGTAATTTGATAAAATATACAAAAGATTATCCTATTCATAAAAATACTTTCTTCATGTACCTTTCGTGGTACTTTAGTTGAATTGGTGGCAGCGGGTTAAGATATGGACATTTTTCATTTAATGACCAAGCTCCATTCTTGCAACTAGGTTGTTAAATGAACTGGTTGCTAAAATGAGGAATTGTATATAGTGTCTACATTACAATATTCAGAGTAAAGAAATGGTTAAAGGAAACTCCCAACTGATGACTTTGCTTTAATTCACATAAATCTTCTATGCAATAGTGTTATGTATAACAGAACACAGAACTACAGTACCTCACTGTACAGTATCATTAGCAAAAATTACATTATTGTACAAACAAGGTGTACTGCACCAAAAAAAAAAAGGCATCAAAGCCCTATAAACAAGATGTACAGAATTGTACCAAAAAGAGACCAGTCATAAGTCCGAACAGTCACTAAACAAGTAGATCGTTAAACAAGGAATATCTCAACTGTGATTTATTCAAAGATGTGTCGTAGGAAAACTTGTCAGTCTCCTAGCAGCTATTAATAATTTATCGTGAGTTAGTGTACCAGGCTTTCTGAGAACAGGTTTCTCCAGGAACTGAGATTTGATAAAGGAGATGGTACAAAGGCATTAGGGAATCAGATGAGAATATACTTCCACTAGAGATAATTTTGAGCAGCTAAAAAGAACTGTAGCAGAATAGGGTAGATCAAGCAAGGGAAAAAATATTCATTATTGCAGATTCAATATGCTTCATGTGAAGTACTCTGAAGTTGGGACTGGAACCTTTTGTGCCACGAAGAGCACTGACTTCGAGAGTAAGAAGTTTCATGAAACTTGTGTAAGTAATTCTCTTAATAATATAGAAAAAAACATGGAATTCAAATAAATTAGAAAAAACTTTACTTTTAGCATTTTTGTGCATCTTCTGGCAGTCTTTAATTTTAGATAACTGATTGAATATTTCAGATGCCTGACAGAAGCCCTTTTTAATGTTTTGGGTTTTGAAATTATCAAGAAGGATCTGAGATATTTCCAGTTACTTGTTTAATCTATACATGCATAATGCTACATATAGATTGTCCTTGAGGTAGTGTTAAAGAGCTTTAGCTTTCTTGTAATAGTTTATATTTTTAAAGATTTACTTGACTTTACCATCTGCAAATACACACAAATTGCATAAATGAATTAAAAAACTAGATTACTGAAGGAAGTACAACATAAAGCAGTTTTGGTTCACTGTCACAAGAACAAAAAGAAATTGAACCAGCTGTAAAAAATCAGTTTGTAGCCAAGGAAATGGTTTTCATAAAATTGAAAAAATGTCCTGAAGCAACAATATTATATTTCTTAAACTATTGGTGTTACTGACATAAAAAGCATTCTTTCTATAATTCTTCTGTGGCCTTGGTTGATGACAAAGTGATTACTAGAAAAAAATAGTAAATACTGCTTTATATAAGCCTCTAGCCATAGCAAAACTAAAAGACAAACTTATTTGAGTGGCACCTGCTTAAATTATTAATGGGCTCTAAATCACATGACTCTCTATATAAATCAAAATAATATATGATCTTCAGCCAGCACAAATTTACAGAAGTACACTGCAGTTTCATTAAATAATAATAGCAGTAAATAGTCTAAATAACATTTCGGCTCAGTGGTTATAAGTGGAAAGTGGTGCAATAGAAAGGACTGAAAGAGGGACACTCAACCACTACTCAGCCCCTCGATCTCCCGTGCCATTTCCTTACCAGCAACATACGAAAGTGCTGTAAATCTGGGTCTCAAAACTTTGAGGCCACTGACTGGTACCAGTTCATGGACTGTTAGGAACGGGGCTGCAGAGTGGGAGGTGAGAGGTGGGGAAGTGAGGGGAGCTGCACTTTATTTATAAGTGCCACTATTCACATTTCTAGCTGAGCTCCACTCCTGACAGATCAGAGACAGGGCCTTAGGTTCTCATAGGAGCCAGAACCCTGCTGTGATGTGCACAAGCAGGAGACTGGGGTTTCCCGTTCCTCAGAAGACTCTAATCTTGATACCACCCTCAGCATCTCTACCACCACCCTCCCTCACCACCACCCCCCAGTGTCCATGGAGAAAATGTCTCCACAAAACTGGTCCTTGGCACCAAAAAGTTTTGAGACAGTTGCTATAAATGGTATTAAGTATTCCTTCTAGTTATGATATTCAAAGATATTACATATATAAGTGTGGTAGGACTATTTACAAAGTATTTTTCATGTAAATACATGACATTCACTAGGTAAATACTGCAACGATATTTTGTCACACATTCTCCCTTGAACCACAGAGGAGGAGGAACTATCCATAATGACATGTTCCTTCCCTACATGTAATGTCTTACTAACATGTCACAATGTAATTATGTAAAAAAGTCTTACAATATTTCTCATCATGAGTGCCAAAAAATACCAAATAATGGATTTTACTCTTTGCTTATCTTTATCCTCTGAACCAACTTTACCGTGATGTTCTGCACCTTATAGACTGCAATTGATATTTTGCTCCATTGAGTTGAATGATTCGGATTTGAACAAAAGAGATAAAAGATTGAAAACCTTATACAAAAACATGAAATTTTCAATTAAATAGCATTTCTCTGAGTAGCAACAACTATTTAGTAACCCATTCAAGTAACAACTTACTGTTTTATTATTAAAAGAAAGTCATAAATACCCTCAAGGGGAGTGGGGATGGAATGTAGCATTAGATAGTTTGTGAAGATCACATTACTAAGTGGACCGCTAAGTTTTTTTTGAGGGTTTTATTCCAAACTAAAGTATATCTTTTAAAGTGTCAAATGTAGTATTCATTCATCAGGAGGAATACCACCCAGCAGGCAAGGATTTTCAAAGCCCGATTTTTTTTCCCCCCCAGTGGAATAGACTTTTCCAGTGAAGAGATAAAAATGCTTTGAACATTTTAAATCTAGCCACAGGGTCTTCTTTCTTCTGTGGAGAGTATCCAAAATTGTTTCAACTAGTGGAAAAAATCTTTTCACTGCAAAATGTTTTAATGTGGGGGGACTAAATCCAACAAAAATCTGATCATTAATCCTTATGAAATGTGCAAATTTTAACAATATAAACCTGTAAGCTGTGTAATAATGAAATATCAGTAATTATGACACTTTTACTTAACAAACGATCTCCCTCCATTCCATCTACTTATTATGATATATGTGTATATGTAATTTGTCTCTGTTTTTACTCAGGACTGGCCTGTGGGGATAAACATCCTTATTAGCTCTGCTTAAAGATAAATGAAATTATGCAAGTATATTTTGGTTTGACCAAATTCTACCAGCAGTGATCAACTAAAGGGGTTGAAGATAAAATATTCTGACTTGTGTTAGACTGTTTCCATTTTATCTGTTGTCTGGAGGTTTTCATGTTTTACCCTGGAATTTTCCTAAAACTTTAAAGATATTCTGTCTAGAATCATCACTGTGGGACTAGAACACAAAACATATACAATAGAGAGTGTTTCTGTTGACTCTCTATTGTATATGTTGTGATTAATCTATAACTTTTTTATGAACCACTCCAAAATTTAGCAGTAATAGTTATTATGTTCCTAGGTGAATGTCATTAATGGAAGAGGAAATACAACATCTTCAAGAGAATAATGTTGAAAGAATATATAATCAAGTGAAAAATGCAGATCAGATCCAAGAAGATAGGGATGGATGCACCAAAAATTGTTTATTCTCTCTGGAAAGTATTCCAGGTAGTTTTCCTTCTTTTTTTCTCTATAGATGTTTACAGGGTTTATATATTATCTACAATATCATAAGTTGAGTTGCCGATACTTATTCTGATCCTAGCATATTTTCACAAAACAGCTAAAGAGTCAGATTGTAGAGTAGACGGAACCACAAATACTATGTGGGAAAGTGGCCGAAGTTCTTGATACCAACACCCCCACCGTTTTCAGCATGAGTGTTTCTGTTGACTCCACTGTCTGAGCGCTGTATACCAGCTTCCTGGGTTTTATGTACTAACTGGAGGTAGCCGATGTAGTTACTAAGTGTTAATAATCTTCTGTACAGACTGATAATGATGATGTTTGCCATCCCTAGGGAAATTTTATAAACTATTCTAACTGACCCCAAGTAGTTAAGAGAGTCCTATTATTCTACATAAATATCTAGTAGGAAATATATTCAGGAATGAGGCAAAGGAAACAATATTCTTGCTAATTATTTAAAAGTGTTTGCAAAGTTACCATGTAGTGTACATCACATATGATGATTTGTTTATCATCTATTCCATATTGTTACCGTTTAATATTGTATATATCGAATCATGTATATTTGACAGTGTCAAACATTTGTATACATTGCTTTAAGTATTTCCACATATCCTCCCCCCCACAAATAAGGAATCTAAGCCCCAGAAAAGCTGGGTAATTTAGCCAAGGTCACAGACCTAGTAAATGACTGAGCTGGCATTAGAATCTAAGCTTTCTGTTGCTAAACTCTGGACCATTCTCTTTGGTTTCAAAGCAAGGTTTTATTGCTATTTGCTAATTAAAGAGATCTTAATAGGTTCTTGAAAGTTGTAACTTCTGGACTATTAAATATACCTACATATTTTAGCATTTAGAAGAAAGATATTTTCTTAAAATATTTTCTATGAGACCAGATTAAAAATATTGTCCTAATTCCTCTTAATGAAAAGCAAATTTTGTATGAAATAAGATGATTATATTAATAATTTGGGGTCATTTTGAAACTGAGACACTACTGTACTCTGCAAATAAAATTATCTTCTTTCTTGGAAAATATTAAATTTAAATTTTTCAGGGTCAAATGAAATCTCAAAGAGTGAAATTGACTTATCCAAATAATCAGTTTAAGAAGCAAAAGATTTACTAATAATCTAATCTGGACATTTAAAATCAAATTATTTTTATATTTGTATTCATCAAAATTTATCAAACACTTTAAAAATTAGTATGGACACTTTAAAGAATCAAATAGTTATATCAGTTAAGAGAAAGGTTAGTATATGAAAAACGTATGTGTACACATACAAAATCTTTCAAGAAGTTCACATTTTTTAGCTTTGCATTTGATAAATCATAACATTCTAAAGAATAAGATTCATGTACATCAAAGGCAATGTGTACATGCATTTTAAGGTAATAGAACTTCTGCAAATAATGACTTGATTTGAACAAGGTCTGATCAAAAATCACATTGATTTTGGCAAAACTAACACAGATTTTAATAAAATATACTGCATTTGTATAAATTTCTTTTCAGGAAAGTCACTAATTTTTCTTTTTGGGGGGTGCTGGGGCTCGAAGTCAGAGCCTTGTATAAGATATTTTTTTAAAATGTAGAAAGTTTGCCTTTATATGATTCCAAACATTTGGTGCAAGATAGTTTTCTTAAGAAAAGTAATCCTTGAACCACTTTCAAAGATCTTCAATAATCCATTAATTTTAGCCAAGAATTTCATTAACACATGATTAAACAAAGTGTGTCAGAGTGAGGAGAGTAAGTAAGCTTAATTCCAGAAGTCCGTATGCTCATGAGTAAAATTTTTTTTTAAGTTTTTGAAGTTTCCTTTTTAAACATCATATACCAAAGAAGTATTTATATTTTAGTGTAAATCCAGTTTTTACGAAAATACTAGGAACTTTCATGAATGTCATCAAAACTAAAACAGTAATCCAGGAAACATGTGACTTAGCTGAGAGGTGGAAAGATTTGCATATGTAATATTTATACTATGCCTGAATTTAGCAATCAGTACCAGAACAACCTACTTATTTCAATCAGTTTAACAGTGTCTAACATTAATCTCTTATCATTCACTTGTATTAGCCAGATAAAAATGTTAATGTCTAGTTTGCTTTCTTTCACTGTTTATTAAAATACAAAGGGGTAAGGTAAAATCAGACACCAAAACTACATATACTGTATTAGAAATAATTTAAAATAGATTAGCATTTAAACTTTTTTCATTACTGTGACTTCATTTGCCACTGCTAATATTAGAATTGATGATCACATCTTAAAAACATTTTAAATAAGATTATATTATGAATATATAAAAGAACAAAATGCTTTACATATCTTTATATTTGTAACTAGATAAAATAAAATGTCATTTGAAAAAAGAGAGAAATAAAAGTAAAACACCCAACTGGAAAGTGCAGCATGTTAATGCATTTACAATTCGAATATGAAACTTTAGGAAAATTTTATTTGTTTTTTTTTTTTCCAGTGGAAGCATATTTAAAACTATTTGTTATAAGCTTAAGCAGTAATCTGTAATTCATTTTCTCATTTTGCAACTTGAATATCAAAGTAGAGATAGAAATTTATATTTCATCATGTTTAATAAATCATATAAACATTATGCATGAGTTAAGAATAAAAATCTATTTACCTGCATGGAAATCTATTCCCACAGCAAATGAAGTTCCTGATACAGGCATCAAAGCATCCATTTTGTCACTTGGTTCCAGAGGTATTCCTCTGATTCCTTCATGGACAGAGTACATCAGAAAGGATTCTATACCTAAACGTGGGAGAGAGAGCCCAAACTAAATATTAAAATCAGAATAATTTCATTAGCATTATTTTTAACAATCTTAATATACAGTAATAAATGTTTGTCTTACTTCTCTAACTTTGAAAAAGTTCGACTGCATACTCTCCTTCCTGAGTGAAAGGTAGGTAATTCATTGTTCTGAAATTTCACAATGAATCATAATCTCTTAGAAAGTTTGTTAAATCACATTATTCAGCCCCATCTGGAGGGGCCCGATAATTTGAAATTCTACAAAGTTTCCAGCTGGTGATGATGCTATTTGTATGTGAACATCACTTTCATAAGCAATGGAGTAGTTAATTCCCGGAAAACCTGGCCTCCCAATCAAAATTCATTCTCTCTCCTCTAAAATTCCAGAATCTCTTTGCTTATATATTATAATAAAATTTGTTTTAGACAGGTATATCACTGTTATTGTTGTAGCAGACATTTGGATTTCTTAAGGGATGTCACATTTCTAAAATCCTTTCAAACAATAAAGATACACCAACAGTAAAATTGCTTACTTTTTGCTCTTTATATCCTATTTCTAATCATCAAAAGAAGGTCCTAAAATAAGCAGATAAATATAAGCTTACTACAAGAAGTCCACATGCTAATGCTTATTAATATTACTACTATATTATAAAAATATCTATCTAAATAGGCATACAATGAATACTTTTTATTAAAATCAAAATGCCTAGATTTCAATTTATTTCTGCCAGTTTCTAGTCATATGACTTAGGCATACTTAATTTTTCCTTACCTCGTTTTTCTCATCTATAAAATGAGGATAATATGAGAGCTACCTTATAAGGTTATGAGTAACAAGTGTATTAACATGTGTAAGGTGCTTAGAACAGTGCCTAGCATTTAATAAGTGCCATATAAATATTTTATTTAATCTGAAATAAGTAACACTGACATGCAAATTAAACTGTGATCATGAGATAAAAGATCATTCTAGAACCAAAGTTCTTTGGAACTATTAGAACTAGAGACCATGAAAGAAGAAAAAGAAAGATAGATTGCTTAGGTTGTGGTCCTTTTTCAGAAGTATTCTTCTCCCTCGGTTTTGCAAACCTTAGACCTGAATCTGCCTGCTTGTTAGTCTAAAAACAGTTGAAAGAAAATAAGCATAACTAAACTCAAATTGCACATTAATCTCAGTCAGTCAATCACAGTTTTTTACTTCAAATTTTGCCTCTTCAAGTTGAATGCAGAAAGTATTAGATGTGGTTAAAAGTCTGATAATAAACTGAAGCTGCTGAAGGTAATTAAAATTTAGAAAATAATACTAATAAGAAAAAGATGTTATTTCAAATACTTCAAATCCATTAAAATTCAACATATATGAAACTATGCAGTATACAATTTCGCTAATTGTGAGTGAACATTATTTTTTTCTAATTTTAACTGACTTTGGTTGAGTAACATCTTCATGGTACGTGATGGATGAAGTAAATGCCAAAGGTTTTCGTGAATTTGTACCTTGGCATGACATGCGGTTCTTTTGGAGATAATATCCCACTGTACACATGCAAGTTCTTGTATTTTCAGATGTTGGTAAACAAAGCTGAGAGCATCCACCATTATTTAGGTGGCAAGAATTGCTGCCTGCAAAGAATAAAAACAAAATAAATTCTAAAGAGAAATACATTTAAAAAAATAGTTTTATTCAATATCAATATAGGAAGCAAAGAGTTATGCTATTCATTTCTAAATGCAACTGTCTCATATTTGTTATAATCACATTTGAGTCTCTCAAATCATTTAAAGCAGTAGCTTATGGGTGACTACTGCCTTTCAAGAACAAGAGACAAAAGAATACTTAGGTACAGGAAGGTATAAGGAAATTGATTTGTCCTGTGTAATGACATAGGACCTGGAAAATATTTTAAGATCACAGAAAGCTAGAAACGATTTGGTTTTTAAATTTCAGTTCATCTCTATGGTTGTTTTGCAAGAATATTTTCTTTAAATGTGTCTCATAAATAGTAATGTTATATTACTAATTCAACTCAAAGAATATTTTCTTTAAATGTGTCCCATAAATAGTTATATTACTAATTCAGACTTTGCTAGTAAAAGAAAGGAAGTATGTATGTATATATGTACTTATTTTTAAAAGCAAGGAAATAAATTTTCCCATTCCTAGAAACAAAATTTTCCCAAAATATATGGAAAACACACTCATAAGTGATATCTAATTCATTGGTATATTAATTAGAAATTCTCGTTTCTGTATAGTAGCAGTGACAAATACTAGTCAGTAAATCACAACGAGGCACTGTAGACAGACACTCCATTGAATTTACTAGCTCCACTGTGCTAATTACAGCTGGTAGCACGAAGTTAAGTAATTTACAGTCTTATACAGCAAGTCCATTAAATATCTTATTTTTACATGTTTATTACTCCAAGACATGCAATGCCATTTACTGGATGTTCAAATTCAGATAGGAAGTACGGTAAATCCAGTGAGAATTGCAAAGCCGTCAGAATTGCAAAGCTTGATGAAAGATGTATATCCATGATGCTCTGTGGAAAATTCAAAATACCAAAGCAGTTCACTGTTCCTCATCATCTGAATTCAAGATAGTGTGATGGGTTTTAATCGTTCAGTGGAACATGCCATGGACCGTCATTTTTTTCAATGTGAAATATTCTCAATTTGGGAGATTTCTCATCAGGAGATGTACTGCATTCTCTGATCATTTCTGAATCTACTGTTTGGTCAATGTTGAACTCCATCTTAAGTAAATTATACTTTTATTAAATTATACGTTTATTCCATTTACCATCCATGGAAACCAATTAAGAATAATTGATTAATTCCCAATTCCCCAAAGTGATTTTTTTTTTTTTTTTGTGGTGCCGGGGATCAAACTCAGGCCCTTGTGCTTGCAAGGCAAGCACTCTAATCACTGAGCTAAATCCCCAGCCCCACCCCAAAGTGATTTTTAAAATGACATTCCAGATCTCTATTTCTAATTTTAAGTGTACAATACTATCATGTACATATTTCATTTTATAGAAAGCATGTGGATGTATATTAACATAATGTAAATCTATAGATATGGATTTGAGTGTAGATTTGTTTTAACTAACACTAAAGATGGAAAGGCTGGGAAGAAATTCACACATATAACTATAAAGTTGCTGGAACACCCTGAAATGTAAAGGAAATGTAAGGAAACTAAAGAAGTAAAGACAAAGAGGTTAGAGAGTAGAATATGTTTTTAAAAATAAAAGAAAACAAGGGATTCTATAACCATGATAATTGCAAATGTATGTGAAAAAAGAAGAAAAAGGAACTTCAGAGATGGTACAATTTTTAATACAGTAATAGCAATATCTTGCATTTTGTTGATAAATATAAGCTTGATATATTTTAACAACTACATTTTACACTAATAATACACATTTCACATGCAGTATCTGTAGAGAAATGAACAGTAAAAGAGAGAAAAATAAAACGTAATAATACATTTACACATTATTTACAATAAATACCTTTTCATATTAAATATGAACAAAAGTAGGAAATATAGTCTATTTTAAAGTAATAATTCATGAAGTAATATCAAGTTAGGTTAATATTTTGTAATGATATTGATATTCCCACTTCATGCCTCCAAATGACTAGAGGTCTAGAAAGTTCATCTGACTACAAGACGCTTCAAATCTCCAGGGATCTGCACCAAAAACGATTAATGAAGAAGTGAATTGTACTTTAAAATCCAAAGAGGTAGTAATGGTAACTCCTCAAAGAGTCCTAAATTGCTCATGTTGCATACTAATGAAGCTTTTAAGCTACCGGTAGTGATTCTGTTAATGGGATTGTCTCTAATGCAGGTGCTGCTAGCAATATATTCTTGTAGTAAAAAATAGTATTTTCAGTGCATCCTAAACTTAGTTGTAGCCAGGAAAGCTGGTGCATCCCTGAAATCCCAGAATTTAGGAGGCTGAGACAGGAGGATGTCCATGATTTCAGGGTCAGCCCAGACCACATAGCAAGTTCAAGGCCAGCCTGAACTACATAGGGAGACCTCCCCTCAAATCCTCGCTCCCCACAAAAAACTTAGTTGCATAATACCACTGACTTCAACATGCTACAGGCTCTCACCAGTTTATAATACCTTCATAGTGCATGGAAAATCTGACTGGATCTATTGACTCAAGTCTTTAAATCTTATTAACCAGAGCAAAGTGAGCCAAGAGTAATACATTAAATATTTCTTCTCAGAACTGTATTGTGACTACACGTAGAAAAAGTGACATATTACTTTACATTTTGGAGGGGAGTATATGCATTTTCACATTTTGAAAAAGTGATACAGATTTTTAATGCCCTATTTGATATTGAAAATTCATATTCGTTTATGCTTTGTCTTTCTATGCTTCTCACTGCCTCTTTCCATCTCCTTTTCAGTCTTTCTGTGTTGTATTTTCTAATGTTGTGCTTTTATATAAAATCACATATAGACTATGTAGATTGTTCCCAGACTTACAACAGTGCTGTAACTTTTTACACTTAACAAATATATTCTATTGAAAGTTTATGAATATGTTGTAATATGATTTATTTACTGATTACCAATTCTTTATTCTCAATTATGTAACCTATTCCCAGTGCATAAACTGCCAGAAATGTATAATTATGTATTTATTTACTTATTTATTGCCACGCTGAACAGGGCTTCATACATGCTAGTGAAGCACTCTGCCACTGACCTGCACTTCTGGGCCAAATTATTTATTTCAATACACGAATGTTCTACTACTGAAGTGGTAGTGAAAATGTCCCTGCTCATTGTCATAGACAATGACAAAAAATGTCATAAAAATGAATAGATTTGTACAAAAGAATTTGGGGCGTTAATGCCTTTTCAACAATAAAAGGAGTCTTGTAATCATTTCAGATTATTTTTTAAATAATTCTTCTCTGTTAAAGTAAAATTTTCTCCTTTGAAATTTATATGTAAGAATTCCACGTCACAATTTGCTCCACGCTCTGCACAGGGAAGGCAAGTTGGAATCGGGCCACCATTTTGTCTCCTGTTGTATACGCAGACGCTGAACTGGGGTTGCCACTGAATCCTGACTGCTGGATGGTTGGCACCTGTCCGCAGAAACAGTGGTCCCCTTGGTTCTAGATTCTTCATCCTACTCTTGTCTCCTTTTGTCTACGTGGCCAAACTTCTTCAGAGGGAACTCTCTTAGTATGCAATTTTTTTCCAGAAAAAATTTTCTGAAGAGTAAAAGTATGTGAAGCTACAGATTCACAGTAAGAGATTAAAATAAGGAAGTAGAACAGAGAAAAGGCTTTATTATTATTATTGTTATTATTATTATTATTTTCAGGAGAATTCTGTTAATGTCATGGATCACAAAACAGAAACTAAACAAGGACTAGCAGGTGTGGAGCTGTACTGGCTGGCGCCTCTAATCCAACTGCTGCTGGGCAGTGTGACAAGTCTACCTATGCAAACCATCTGTTAGTTCTCGCACTCCATTTCACTCATACCCTTCAGACAAGCAGAAACAAAAATACAAAATGCTGAGAGCCAGACCATGTAGTGTCTTTGAATATGAAATTTTTATGTTGCTACAGTTCATTTCAAGTCCCATAGTTCATTCCGTTTGGGGCTTAATTACATGTTGTATGTATTTCACTGGAATATTTTCTCTTATTCTTGTATTTTTTTAGTAAAGAACTAGACCGTAGACCTCTTTGAAGACCTGACAAATTAAGATTTCTAGGGCAGCTTTGTTAGTGTTTTCAAAGCTCATTATGCACTTCAAGTTAAAAACATTCCTCCTAATATATTAAGCTACATTTTCCTTTTTCTCCCTTTTTATTAGAAGCAAAAATAGGAAACCTCTATTGTTGAACTGAGAAAATAATAAAAAAAAAAAAAAGGACATTATATATTCAAAAAGCAGCATCGAGTTTTTGCGGTGTGCCTCACCTTGCTGGGTGTCCTTATCATACACCTTCATATGAACGACCCCGGAGGTCTTATTCCGCATGATGGTGGGGTTCCGGCCATCCCTTTTGCTGCAAGTTCCCAGCTGAGCTAAGTTGTGGTCTGCCCACCAGAGTTTCTTATCTACGAAAAGGAAATGAAGAAAGGAGAATATAATCATCTTATTAAATAGTATAAATAGCTATTGAAATATACTTTCTGGGTTTTTGGTTACGTTCTTTACACTGTTTCTAAGAGAAACACTAAAATCACCATTGCTTCTGAAAAATGCAAACTGCGATGACACTTTCTTGTTCAGACACTCCTCATTCCTCCCCAAGTAGCAATTCATTACTAACTTTTTTCTTTTTCCCCGAAAACAATTAATATTCTTTTATATTATGTAATATATGTCATATAGATACAAATAAAAACATATTTAAAATTAATACAGATTTCATTTTTTACATATTTGACCCAGAGAAGTTTTGAGCTACATTTGTAAATAAATGACAAAATCCAACAAAAATGTAAAAAAATTACAAAACGATATTGGTTTCCAGCTTTCTATTTGTTAAAAATGTATAAACTTTTGTACTCTCCATTACTGGATTCTTCATTTCTTTTCTTTTTTTCAGTACAGAAGATTGAATGTAGACCCTTCACACTGAGCTACGCCCCAAGCCCTTTTTAAATTTCGTATTTTGAGACAAGGTCTTGCTAAATTGCCCAGACTTGTCCTGATCACAGCAATCCTCCTGCCTCAGCTCCTCAGAGTGCTAGGAATACAGGAATGGACCACCTTGCCTGGTTCTTCTTCACCTCTTTTATTTCTTGCACAGGTTGTGCCCTTTTTTCCAACAGTTTGTTAATTGAAAGTTTTTGGCTGACAATACAACCACCATCCAGCAAATTCTAGAAGAATAAAAGTTAAGCAAAAAAACATGACCCAAATACAATGTAATTTCCGTGATGATACTACTGTATTTTGCAGTAACCCAGGAGTCAAAACAGTGGACCAGGAAAGAAGCAAATATAAACTTAACATGATCCTAATGTGGCCTACAATTTAGCATCAGCCTTTAGGTAAAACATAGAGGGATTTCTATGATAACAGTGCAAGATGTACATGTTAAGAATCTAGCAATGTAAAATGAACGTGTGGTTAATGAAAGTTCTTACATGCACTCAGGAAGAAGATGAGATTAGAAAAATAATCTCATCATAAAAAATGAAGAATCTGGGCTGGGGATTTAGCTCAGTGCTCAGACTGCTTGCCTACCAAGCACAGGCTCTGAGTTCGATCCTCAGCACAAAAAAAAAAAAAAAAAAAAGAAAAAAAAATCAAAAGATGACTTTGAAACCTAACAGAAAAGCAAATAGACATCGATTACAATGTATAGTTAGAAAACGACTAACACATTAGCTAAAATATTACAAGTAAAAATACAGGAGAAAAAAATAGAAATAATGTAAACGATTACAATTTCATCATTCAAATCAGAAAGTTAGCACACGATATCTAAAGTTAACAAATAAGTATCATATACTTTATATAAAAAAATAAATTTTAATTGAATCTCCACTTCTGTATCCCAGACCAAAGCATGTCACCTTTGGGACATGCATGAATAACCAAGGCTAAAAGTCAGAATACTGGGAATTCAGGCATTTTGTTTGGCGCCATCCCTAACTACAAAGACTCTTTGGTGAATGGTCATTCTTGCCTTATTTACCCTCCAGGACTCAAAAGGTCTCGAAGAACAAATCTCTATGGAAAGATAAAAATTTTGTGCGTTGCCTGTCTATGTCCACGTGATGACCCAGATCCCCTAGATATCCTGACAGCAAAAAATCCATGACCAGATGTGACCCCCGACACTGGACCTCTAGCAAGTACTACGAGACAAAATAAACATCTTTTTCATGAAAATTTACAGTCTGTGCTATTGTACTATTAGCTACAGATTGGTGACATAGGCATTTATTATTATAAAGTTAAATTCTAGATGGTGGGGAAATGACACAGAACAAGATAAATAAGATCACTGTCTTTATAGATCCTATATTTTAGTGAGAAAGAGACATGAAATAAGCAAATAGAAAAATAAATTAATGGCTACTATTAGTGTCTAAAAAAATACAAACACAATTCCATCATTTGTTTCTATATCTTTACCTGCACATCACCAAACCCTACTCACCCTCCCATACACAAATACCACCCTACCACCAACAAAGTATTTCCTGCTCATTCATATTTCCTGCTCACTGATTCCAAGGTCTCTTCAGAGAGAATCCCACGGTTTAATATTTAAGCGTTTTTTCTCTCTTTGTTTCAGAGATGAAAGCTTCTGAGAACAAGGATCTTGCCTTGTACTTCTTTGTCTTCATAGTGCTTTGGATTTTTTTTTTTTAAACTGAACATGATGTAGAGATTCCCTAAATTCCTGTGAAATGACTAGGGGAATAAATATCCCTAAAAATATCTCCCATTACAATTTATAACTTAGAGAACACTTAAATAAGGTCAGCCCTCTAATTCTCTGTGAATATTATCTCTTTCAAATATTTCTTAAAACATCACCCTTTATACTACTCCTCTAACATAAGGAGTTTTGTTTTAGTAATTAGTTGGAGTCACATTAGTTTGAAACTTTATTTTTGTCTCTCACTATTAATGACATGAACATGCTTGAAATTAATGAAATTCAAAAACTGTTCAAGTTGGAAGTACGTAATTACAAGTAACCTTGTTTCATTCACTATTATAGGTTTAAGTGTAACCACCCCCAAATCCAGGTACTGTACTGAAATTTTAACCTCCAGTACCTTGAATTGTGTCAGTCTTTAGAGATACAGACCTTACAAAGGCATTTAAGTTAAAATGTGAAACTTGTGGTGGACTCTAATTCAATTCACTGGGATCCTCATGAGGAGGGAAAATTTGGGCACAGTTATTCACACAGGAGAGGCCACGTGAAAGCAGCAAAGATGGCCCCGTGCTGGCCAGAAGAGCAGCCTTACAAGAAAGCAAGCTTGCTTCACCTTGACTCATACTTCCCACCTCCAGACTTCTGAAAAAAAATCCATTTCTGTATGTTACGCTGTCTGAGACCTTGATATGGCAGTCCAAGCCAAATGACACATTTGCTAATAGAGATTTTGAACAAATGTGTATAACATAGAAACATTAAGGTAAATGAACTTTTTCTATCACACAGTCACCGAAGTCTTCACTGAGAAAGAGGGAGGGATGGCTGGAGAGAGGTAGGGAAGGAGGAATGGAGGGAGGAAGAAAGGAAGGAAGAGAGAATATTCAGTGAACATCTATGAAGTTCCAGAACTTCTGAACATATATTAGATCCTGAACATGAATAAGATTGCTTCACTTAATCATTCTAAATGCAATGTGGTGTGTTGGTCCACCTCCTGTTAAACACGAGCATATGGACATTCAGGTGACCTTCTGAAGGTCCCATGAAGTACTGTAGCATTAGGTCCTATTAATATTACTTGAATGTCCCTGTTCTTTCCCCTGCATTACACTAAGCATCAAACATTCTCCCGGTGGCCTTAATGACCTTATATATTGTCATACAAACACAATTTGAGTTTCAGATAAATAAAAAAAGAATTAGGATTTAGAAAAAAATTATTTGAAATAGAAATTCAACTGTGTGTCCTCTATTCTATCTAGCAATTTTATTATCTCTATACTCTTCTAGAACACCAACATTTACAAGATAGTAATGAAAAAGCGTAAACCTACAAAGACAAGATACAGCAGACAGGGGCATGGCAATAAAAAAGAGTAGGTGTAGGTTGAAATTAGATTCTAATTTCATTCAGTAGGTGACGGAATGAAAATCTAGACTTCCAGAAGGAGGATGCCAGGTGCAAGTTAATAAGCACTGCACAACTTCAAAAGTGATCACGACTGTGGGCCTTCAGACTTCTAAAAACAGGAAGATGGATGTAATCGAAAGGAAGATCATGTCACTCAGTTAAGCAGGCAGAGCTCAGTATATACAGCCAAGAGAAAGCTCTTCCATCATTCTGGACCAAAATTAGAGATCCCACCACCAAAAAAAAAAAAAAAAAAAAAGAAAAGTACGGAGAGTGAGGACTATGTAATAATCTATGGCAAAGATTTTCAAATTTGAGCAAGAACAATGATTACCACAACGGCTGGAAAAACAGATTGCTGGGCTGCACTCTAGAGTTTATGATTTAGTAGATGTAAGGTGAAGCCTGAGAATTTACAGTCCTGACATCTTCCCAGGTGATGCTGAGGTGCTGCTGCTGCTGCTGCTGCTTCAGTCTGGCTTTACCCGAGATAAACACTGGAATCACCCGGAGCACCTCTGAAATGATGCCCAGGTTCTGCCTCCATAGATTGCCTCTGAGCTGTTCTGGTCTCTCACATGACTATCAGAATTGTTCAGATCTCTTGCTATTCTCATGAGCAACTAAATTTAAGATCCACAGACCTCACGGCTAGATCCTGAGACCTCAGTCCCTAATCCCTTCTTTTAGAGGAAGTTGGCATCCAGGCTTACATTTCTCACATCATATATTAAGAGATCTCTTGTTGGTGTAAAACTGTACAGCCCAATGCTCTGAACAAAGAAGTAAGTAAAGATGTCCTCCTCACTACAAAAGAAACTTACTCAGTGTATGTATTTTAAAGGATGCTTACTATTACATAATCCTTGCTTCTTGAAATCACAGTTCTAATCATCATTAGAAAGCTGAAGAAGCAACCAAGAAACACTAGATAATTCAAGAATGCCCACAATATTAGTCAGCTTTTTACTACCATAATGAAATACCTGTGACAGGCTAACCTGATGAAGAAAGAGGTTTATTTAACTCAGAGCTCTGGGGGTTTGAAGTCCATAGTGTAGGCAGCTCTGTGCAAATGGTGACTCCTTGTTTTAGCCTATTGTGAGAGACTTCACTTGCAGGAACGTAATTGGAAACAGGCAGAACATTTCAACCCAGGAAACCAAAGGCAGGAAAGAGGCTGATTTATATTACAATAATATTCTCAGGAGAGCTCAAGAGTTATGTGAAAAGCACCTTTTGAGGGCAGAGCCCCCAGTTACCCAGTAGGACCCCTATCTTGAAGGCTTCACGGCGCCTCCCAGTTCCACTTCTCTGGGGACCAAGTGTCCAATCTGAGAGTCAAAGGAGTTTGGGACTCCTGGGAGGACACCCAAACTCCATCTGAAGCATAGAAACTACGCCATGACCAAGAGACAAAATTACATAAATTAACAGAAAAACAATACTCTGAGAAATCCAAAGCTGCAGCAAAGATAGAAAATAGAAGAAAATAAAAATAAATATCTTTAGAGAGATAAGAAAAATTGCACCCTTGAAGAAATTACATGAGAGAATAAAAAAGATGAGTTAAAGAAATTAAAATTAAGCCTTTAGGAATAAAAAATATTATAGCTGAAATGCCACTTTTGATAGAAAGTTAAAAGTTGAAAAAAATCATGGAAATAAAAATGAAAGGAAGTGGAAAAAGAAAGAGAAGATAAAAGTTCACTAAACTGTCTGAGTTTGGAAAGACATAATGGAAAGACAGAGAAGAAATATCAAGAGCAATTTAATATTTCCTGAAATTCAAAGACCTTGATTTTTAGATTGAAAGAAGCCAATAAATTTCTAGAAAAATGGATGAGAAAAGAGACACACTATTAAGAATCCTGGAGTAATAATGTCAATACAATGATTCCAAAATTTTCCAGAGAAAATATAGTTAATGACAAAATGTTATAATAACAGAGGAGCCCTAAGCTTCTCAAAGGCAACATTAAAATTGAGAAAATAATTGAGCATGTCTTGGAAGAGCAGATACAAAATTATTTCCAACTTGGATTTCCAGATCCAACTCATCAAATGTTGAGTGCAGAATGAATACATTTCCAGATAATATTATCTTTATAAATTTTACTGACACCTTTTCTTAGGAAACTGCGAGAAGTTATCCTTCACTAATACAAGAAGGTAAAATAGGAAGAGTATATAATATCTAGGAAACAAAGACGTGCAGAGAAGAGCCCTCTAACATGACAGTTCATGGACATCCAGGGATAATGGTAGCCAATCTTGAGCGCCCTCTGGGCTCCCTTGCACTTTGAAGTCCCATGCAAAAATATGTTCTGGAGACAGTGATGGGACTAGAAGTGTCTTTGCCTTGCTTTTTTCAAGACTTTCTCTTTTTTGTTGTTAGACAAATAATTTGGAGGACAGTGATGGTGGGAGAAAGAGCACTGTATGAACAAAGCCCAAAATATGTTTGGAAGGCTTTGTGACCTTGAAATGACAGGTGTGGCCCTAAACTCTTGTGGTTCATCGGTAAAGAGAGAGATTCGCCTCAACAGGAGCAAGGACAGTCGGGGATACATGGAGAAAACCCTGAAAATGGCAGCTAATCCAGGTTTCAGGTTGATGGCTTGACTGCTGCCAGTGCAGTGCGTTTTGCAGTGACCAAGGACAGGAAGGCAGTGAGAGGAAGGAATTAGCTGACAAAAACAAGGCAGCATTGAATGACTGCTGACTGAAATATCTAGGAAATAAAAAGGAGAACTTATTCAATGAAAACAAATGTTTCCTAAAATTTTAATTAGAAAAGAGAAGTAGAAGAGCAAGACGGGGTAACAAGGGAAGAATTACTCAGCTCAGATAAGAAAGCAATCTTCCAGAATACTTTACCTAAAAACATTCATATTAAATATATTTGTATTGGACATTCATCTTATGTCAGAGTTGTGTTTTGGTTTCAACTATGAGATATGATCAAAATATATAGTGACTATTTTAAATTTCACCAAACATAGTAAATGACACATTGTTAATAACCTCCCTCACAATACTCCCCCTCCTTCAGCACTCTGATCCAATTGTTCTTGCCACATTCTGAAGCACTTTTGGAAGTCTTCTGTTGTGTCTTTACAAGGTGTGGTCAAAAACACAGCGAACGCTGCTGCAGGGTACCATTCAAGAGAAAGGCAGGCTGGTAAAAACTTTACAAGATGTCCTCACCCACCTCTCACCAGTAGTAGTCTCTAATCTATAAAATAAGGATAATGTTATCATATTCTTATGCATGAATTATTTACCAGGTGACTTGAATAGTAAAAACAGTAATTGGTAACTATATCCAATGAATAGATGAGTCAACAAAAACTCTGAAGCATACATGTGACTATACTGATTCTATCATATTAACCAATTCAGAAAATGTTTCCACATACATTCAATAAGGGTGTGGAGTTACTTTTCCAAAACTGTGTGTGTTTCACTATTTTTCCATTATATTATATCACTTCTCCTATGGCTAGGGATGGGACATGTATGGAAGCTGGCTGAAACTAACAGTGCAATTATCATCGAAATAATAATGCATACTGCCTGTGGCGGTCACCTTTAAGGTCTCTTGGTCATTGCTCTAATGCAGTGGTCTCTGGTGATAGCAAGATCATGGTGTACTGGGACAGGGAAAATAAAATACTAGACTTTCTATTTATATATTTGTAATTCTTGTGAACAAGTGAGATTAATAGTACTCACAAATTTTCACCTTTGTTTTACATATGTACTCTTTAAGAAAAAGGTTTAGGTCAATCATTTTTCTCCCTTATTAAGAGGCTTGGCTAAGACCACGTCTAAAGAGAGTTAAGTTAGGTGATTCCTCTCCATGTTACGGACTTAAGTGTGCTCTCCACTTAATTTGCATCTCGCCCCAATTCATGTATTAAAACCTTAAGTACGAACATGACTCTATTTGCAGATAGACTTTAGAAAGGGATAACCAAATTTAAATGAGGTCCTAAGTGTGAGCCCTGGACCAGTAGGAAAGGTGACATGTAAGTAGAAGACACTGTAAGGAGATGCACTCAGAGAGGAAATGCTGTGTGAGGACTTAGTGGCCTGACATTGTCCACAATTCATGAGGGCTAGAGGAGAAATCAAATCTACTGACACCTGGATGTTGGGCTTCCAGCCTCCAAAACTGTGACAAATAAATGTCCATGTTTTAAGCCACCCGATTCTATTATGGGAACTCTAAGAGACTAATAATAAAGCTACCATCCAAATTATTAAGAAGAGGAAAGAATACTACAGAATTCACTGAAAATGGCCTAAAAAGTTTAGAAAGTTCATTCTGAGAAAGCCTAAGAGGGGCCACTAAGAGAAAGCCCACCCCACACTGGAGCAGATCTGAACCTTACAACATGTTTCATATACCTACCTCTGAATTACTTCCACAGGCTCTACTCTTTCCACTGTACACTGTTAAACCAGTCTGAGCTATCAGGGCCTCACCTGCACTGAAACAGACTCCCAGATTTCTCCAGCTTCGCCATACCTAGCCCTATAATCCAGTCTTCTTACAGCATGGACTACTCCTTTGTCAAAAGCTCAAGTCTAAAACTCCACCTTTGAATTCTTCGACTAATTATTAGGTGACGTACTTAGTTTTATATTGTGTTTAAGGCCCCAGGAACACTGCCTTAACATTAAAATAATGTCATAGAAATGATTATTGAACAGAAAAGCAACATTTTGTCAAATTAGAAGTCAAAGGTGGTATGTGCACAAATTTTTAAAATATATCATAAATTTTAGTACTTCTAAATAAGGCTTTAAACCACAATTCTACAATGATAATTCCTCATATCTTAAATATTAATATATTTGGTGATTTTTTTAGAATTTGCTGCCTTAATATTATATAATTTCAAGTTTGATATCAGTTCATTTAAAAGCTCTTTACAGTGGACTACTTGAACAATTATTTTTGTTTTTGTTTTTGCTTTGAGATAGGGTCTCGTTGTACAGTTCAGGCTGGGCTTGAATTCACTATGTAGCCCAGGTTGGCCTTGAACTCAAGGCGATTATTCTGTCTCAGTCTCCCATGTGTTGGGATTACAGGAGTGTGAAACCAGGCCTGTCTCTTACAATTTTTAAAAACTTTAAATGGGAACCAAAAAGCTAGCATTTTATTTTGGTTTGAATTCATTGTATATTATAAAGGTCAAATATTTGAAAAATCACTTTAAGTGATTATTCCATCTTCAATAATTTAATGTTCAGTCTTTATTATTAAGATATAATCATTGTAGTTATGGTTGCCAAATGCTTGACACTGCCATATAATTAATATTGTAAAATTTATTACTAGCAATGTATGTGAGGTTATAAATACAATGTATTTACAAGAAAAATACATAAATACTGTTACAAATAAATGATCTCCAGTGCTCTCATTTGCCATGTTCCTATCTTTTCCAGATTATTTAATGACATTTATTTACTTGAAAATAAAACCATGTAAAAACCTCCACATTAGAGTAAGATGACATATTGTTTTTTTGAACAATCAGTTCCTAAAATAATACTTTCAGTTGAATTGGATGGGACATCACCAGCTGGAGCATGCTCTGCAGTCAGAAAATAAAAGTAAAACCATTTTCTTTAGGGTGAGCATCATTAATCTTTTCCTTTATAGTTTATTTCAAAATGAATATTGTTTTAAATAATTCCTAAAATAGGCGAAAATGCATACATCCTTTAAAAGAAACTACATGAACATCATTATCTTATCACCTCATTGGACCCTCAGTTTCATACCTGGAAATCTAATAAATATGAACACAGTATCTTACAAATAAAGTATAATGTGACTGAATAAGCTAATTTGCATATATGTGTTGTTTCTAATTTTGGATTTTAGGAAAAAATAGTCATCTTATTGAAAGGACAATACTTAAAAGATAGAGTGGTAGATGATATGTATGTGTAATTTTTGTCATTATATATTAAATATCCCTGATCTTCACCAGATTTCTCACACACAGATTTTATCACAAGAAAAACATCACTGAATAACAAAATATCATGAAGAAAAAATACATGAAATACATAGATTTAATTTGCATGGAAGTGATTTGGATATATATTAGTTATTTCAAAATAGAAAAATAAAACATGTTTTAAAGGGGTTAAATAATAGAATACTTGAAGAACAGAATATGGTTAAATAATGCTAAATTTTTATTTCCTTAATGTTTATTATAACTACTTTTTGTAACTATTCAGCTTCTATGTGCTCTATTGTTCAACCAATAGGAATATAAAAAATAGTCCAATATTTAAAAGCTCCAATATTTCATCATTAAAGGCAATATTGGAGATAAAGAGGTCAAAATATCTTTAAAAAACAAATTTTACTTACAAATTTCAATCTTAGCATTCCTCACCATGCAACAAATCACTATACACATTGCACATGCTATTTGTCAGTCAATTCATCACAAAGTAATCTCATCACTGTCCTTTTGAGGAGTATGCATCTTTAATATGTTTACATTAATAATTACATAGAACAAAAAAGATGAAAACTCCTTCCCTGATGATGAGGAGTATGTATGTATGAATGTTTGATTTTTATAAAACTTGTCATGTGATTGTTTCAATAAATCATGAAAAATCTACATAGAAAAATTACATCTATAATTTAAAATCTAAAAGTATAGTATTTTTTAAACTCACATGTAATTATTTTCTCTCCTCTTTTTCTGTATTAGTCAAGATATTTCTTAAATAGCCATAGTTTAAATATGGAATAATATTAACTGAAATTAAATTGATACCATCATTTCTGTAAACTGTATAACGTTTGATATTCTTATACTATATTATATGTTGCTGATACTCATTTAAAAAAGGGAAAAAGGAACTCAGTTTAAACATATCGACCTCCGCAACCAAATTATTTTTTTAAAATATAACTAAATCAAGTCCTACATATCCCAGAAATAATTCTGTAACCAGATGTCAACTATCCAAGTATATTTAAATTGAAATAAAATTTTCCCAGAAAAAGCTCAGATCTTACTGCGCAGCTTCAGTTTGAATGAATAACACTTAGCAGATCATGACACAAAGCATAACATAATACCTACAGTATATGAGCAGACATCTAGAACAGACTCTTTGGTTCATTCGGTTCATTCTTAGGCTGTAATTAAAATGCAGCTGCAATTATACCACAGTAGCATTCCCCTTATCTGTAGTTTCCCTGATTTCAGTTAGACTCAGTCAATTGCAGTCCAAAAATAATAAATGGACAATTCCACAAATACACAATTCATAAGTGTTAAACTGGGTGTTCTTCTAAGTAGCTTGATAAAGCTGTTTTAACCCATGACTTTCTTTGCCTAACATGTCCACACTGTGAACACTTCCTGCCCATAAGTCACTTAGTCATTTCATGTGTCAGATTGACGATCAGATTCACAGTGCCAGTTATTCAAGTGTCCTTATTTTATTTAACGACGGCCAGAGAACACAAGAATAGTGATGCTAGAATCCGGATGTGGTAAAGAGGTGATAAAGTACAAGTGAAAAGGTGCAAGTTCATCACTTGCTAAGGAAATAAATATAACTGAGATTACTGAGACCAACTAAGAACAAATCTATCCACAAATTTGTGAAGAATGAAAAAGAAATTGGTGCTGGTCTTGTTGCACCCTTCACGTTAAAAGGAATAACCACAGTACACGACAAGTGCTTAGACATTTGCACACTTCATCTCATGATGTAGACATTGGAGCAGATCATGTCATCACATGAAGAAGAATGTACACAGCACAGCAAGATGTTTGGAAAGAAAGAGACAATATTCAAATAATTTTATTACAGTATTTTCATTGTTCTATTTTACTATTAGCTATTGCTGTGAACCTGTTCCCATAGTTAGTTTATAAATTAAACTTTATCATAAGCATGTATATATAGCAGAAAAAAAGTCTGTATAGGGTTTCATAGTGTCCATGGTGTCAGGCACCACTGCTGTTTGAAAAGTATCCTGGAAGATAAGACAGTGTTATTGTAACAAAAACTCTATTATGAAGTTAAAATATTCTATGTCATTTTCAACTCTGAATATAGTATTACTACCTCATTTTATGTTAAAATGAGATGCGTGAAATATGTAACAATTACCTAGCAGTCCAAAAAAAGACTATACGTTTAAGATTTGTTCTTTTTTTAATACTATAACCATTGAACATTATAAGTTTTCTTCCTGAAAATGATTTCAGATAAAATTAACATTTGGCAGTTTACAAAGGGAGATCATTACTTAACATTTTAAGATGATAGAGCAGAGATGATTTAATTATTCCATTTATGTTAATAAGAGCACTCCCATCACTAATTTTAATCTGGTTATAAAAATAGTAGTACGATATATTCTTGGACTGTTGTATTTATCCATTCTGCTAGATAATAGCGTTAAGAAGAGCAACATATTGGAACACATAATTTTAAGGTGACAAAAATTGCTGTAAAAGTATCACTTATAGTTCTTTGGAGATTTGAAGTAGAACTTCTAATGTAAATTGTGATGGGCTATTACTTCTCATTAATGCTGGTGTGAGTACTTAGAAAAGACAACTATGTACTGTACTTAGTGCTGGGCAAATTGCCCGGCTATACTTCACGTGTTACTGTTACATTAATGAACAGTGTTATGGCAATTAGAAGACTGATGGCTTAGAAAATGTAGGTGGATGTATTCGAAGTTTCTTGAGCTAAGTGACATTGCTCACTGTGTGATACAAAGTAACAACTTTTTTCAAAAGTATGATTTGAAAGCAGAATCATTTAAAATATATAGTATAATTATAGTGCACTTAAATTGCATTGCATAGGTCACGCTACAGATGGATGTGCAATACAAGGAAAACGATTAAATCACTGGATCTTTTGCCTAAAAGTGATTGTTAACACAATTATTAGGTAAATAGGAGAGCATTCAACCCTTTTTCAATGATGCTATTTGCTGAGCTTTTCGCTATTTGTATTTTCTTAAATAGAACATGCTTATGTAACCTAGTCGCGCATAAACATAATAATTATACAAAATCCTGAGATCATTGCATAAGTGATCCTTCATATATCTAAGAAATTAACACTTTTCCAATCCGTGAGATAGGCAGCAAATGGAATTATTTTCCTAATTTGTTTTAAAGGCTTAATTAAAGGAACAATTCTCAAGCATTACACTATATAATCCATTAATGTGCTCTCCTAGGTAGCATATCTTAAATGTATGAGTTCAGAAAACTGGTGTCTAGAGATAATTCTCCCCCCACAAAGTCAATCTTTTTCTTAATAAGTTAATTTTTTCAGAAACCTCCATAATTTTAACCGGTAATGCTCTGTTCCACAAACATAAATCATTCAAGCTTTAATTTGAGAACATATGCAACAAATAAGGAGTTCTTCAAAGTTTAGTTTATTCTAAGTAATTATGATTGTTTTCTGCATTTGCCTGGTTTTATGATTTATTATTTCTATAAACATTAACTATAAAAGCTTGAAATAACCATATTTACTGAAATATGTCTCTACTTTCCTATGATAATGCAAAATCATTAATAGTAACATTGAGTTAAATAAATTGAAAATAAAATGAAACACATGGAGTAGAACTAATTTCATTATCTATTTCATACACATCGAAGTTACAAACTTTCGTTCATTTAAAGTTCTTGCAGATTACTATTTTTAGCAAATTGTTAGTATATTATATGCCTAAATTAACTACATAGTCTGTTTCCGTAGGTTAATAGCAGCAGAGAGACCACACGAAAGATCAGGTATTTTTTAAGTACAAAGTTTCACGGAGGAAAGTAAGAAGGAAAAAAAAAAAAAGATTTAGACACTCCATCTAAAAACAACGTTTTTTAAAAATGTAATCACAGTCAAGTTGTATTTTTCTTTTCCCTTGGTGGGGGTTGAAACCAGGGATGCAAATATGCTGAGCACAAGCTTTACCACTGAGCTACACTCCAGCCTACTTTCCACATCTCTTTTCCCCGGTGATCTTCCCAAGGTTCCTGAGTGATTGACTCCCTCATTCTTTCAGATGTTTGCTCAATTGTCACTTCCCTGGTGCCTCCTGCCATGACCTCTCCACTTAAAATTGTAATTTTGCAGACTCCTTCAGCCCGACCCAGCTCTGCACTCACTCACTATTTTATGCTCCAGTTGAATTTTCTCCAGTAGTAACTTTCACCATCTGACAGCCTGAATTTCACTCGTTTATTTGTATATGTACAGTTTTCCCTGACTAAGAACCTCAGCTTCTTAAAGACAGGAAATTGTTACGTGTTTTATGTGCTGCTGTGCTCCTACCTCCTAAAGAATGTCTGGTTCAGCATAGTCACTTGATAAATTGTTGAATCAATAAACAAATCACAATTGGAGCAAGTAAGAATATTAGCAATATCATAAGGGCAGTATATAAATATAAAAATTATGTAACAAAATGTCTCCTTTCATTAAATTACATTTAAGAGAAAGGAAACAGAAGTCAATTATCTTCCCCCCTTTCTCTGCAACTCTCCTTCCAAGAAAATGTCATGGCCTCAGTTTTTATAGACTCCAGTTTTTTATTTTTTCAATTTTATTTATTTTTAAAGTGTTTCTATCTAACCAAAATTTATAATATGTGACTATGGTCCCAATACAGGTTTCATATATGTAGTTGCCATATGAGGATTAACACAGTCTTTCTGGAATATGAAAAATTTCTCAGCCTCTAGGTTATTTAACCATATGGCCCTAATAATTATTTACTCTGTGGGAGGGGAGCTGTCCTATATCTTGCGGCATGTTTATGAGTCTCTTGCTTTCTCTCCAGCAGATAACAGTCTAGCTATCCTCTTAACCCCAAAGTGGTTATGATGCAAAATATCTAAAGGCATTTCAAAATGTTCCCTTGTGGGCAAAATCATCAGAGGTTGAGAATCACCAGTGTAGTGGGAAGGAGGGGAGACACTTTTGACCTCAAGTGACACATGGTGTTCTCAGTAGCAATATGGTAATCACATCTTCTCCATTGCATAGTTACTCTGCCTGTTAACACTAATATGTGCAAATTGCTCAGAATAGAATTGCTGCTTTCTAAATAATAGTCATTAAGATGAACAGTGCAGCATAGTGGTTCAAAACACAGGATTAAAGTATTGCATGCATGTGTTAATAGTCGAAGTAGTTTGTACAGGCTTTTTAAACCCAGGTATTTGCAATTAAAATATTTTGGAAAATACTTCTGCCATGGGTTGAATTCTGCCCCTCTCTCCACACCGTCAACTATCCCAATTCATATGGTGAAGTCCTAACTCTCAATGTAGTGGTATTTAGAGAAGGGGTCTTTGGGAGGGGATTAGTTTTCGATGAGGTCATGGGGTTGGGACACTTGTGATAGGATTAGTAGAAACTCTAGACAATATGTTTTCCTTCCGTATCTGTCAGGGCACAGTAAGAAGTTTGTAAACTGGAAGAGAGATCTTACCCAGAGCAAAATTAACTTGCATCTAAGATCTTGGATTTTTCTAGTCTTCAGGATTCTGAGAAAATAGATTTCTATTGTTTAAGGGACCCAGTCTATGACATTTTGTGATGGCCACCCAAGCTAAGAAAACTTTATTTTCAACAACTAAATAATATTTCACTGTATGTATATCCCATGATTCCTTTAGCTATTCCTTCATAATGGAAATATAGGTTTTGTTGTTTTTTTTTCCCCAGGTGTTTGCTATTACAAGTACCACTGCAAAGTATATTATTTGCATACATCTCAATGAATACTTAACTTACTGTAAGTATACCTTCAGGAAAAATTCCTATAAGAAACAATTTCAAGTCTAAGCATCATGATTCGGAAAGATTGCTACAATAGTAGTCATGTAAACCTGATCAATTAACTTATTTTAACTGAATCTCACCTGGAACCTCTAGAATAAGCTGTGTGAATGGCACCTCTCTGAGGATTACTGTGAGAATTATACAATTTAAGGCTTAAAAATCAAACACTACAATGGTTTATTTACTTAGGCTATCAGTTATTATTATTACATAATATAACACTGTTAGGCTCAGCTCTGAGACTACCATTCAAAACCAAAATGCTCCACTTGCTAATGTTTTTGTTTTGGAAATCCTTTTGTTTGTACTTTCTTCTAGTAAACTGCTTAGTTCCTTTAAGAATGGACATAATCCAATATATTCCTTCTTTCATTGCATTTCTGTATACATATGAATGTATAATATGTGCCAGATATTATTGACTATGATTTATACATGTATCATGTTACTCATTCTTTCCTCGTCAATTCCAATTCTTTCATGGTAATATTTACTTCAATAAATATTTAACTGCTACAACATATTTATAGTTGTGGTTACTCTAAACATTTACAGCTTTTACTAAAAACACACTTTTATCACAGGGGCAGATGTTTTGAGTCTAGTTTTTTATTTATTCAATTGTCCCCTTATTATGGAAAAGTATCAAATATAAAGCGTGGGCTGTGTCTCATGAGTGATGCGCATGTGACAAAAAGTGGTCCTAAATTATGGAGATGTGAGACACGTTTCTAGATCATTTTAAGGGACAAAAACTATTCTAGAAATGCACATATATACTAGTTCAGTGGTAGAGTATGAAAACCTAGGTTTAATCTTGAACGCAGAAAAAGAAAATCCATTGTATTTGGAAAATATAAATAGGTATAGATGAGGGAAATATTGAAGTAAAGTTGACACAGGATAACTAATGAATATGGAAATCAGTCCTGCAACCAGGAACCACACGAGGCTTAGGGAATTAAATAAGATAAATCAGAAACAGCTTAACTGGATGTAATGTGCCTGACTGCAGTGGGACTAAAAGAGAATCAGATAAACAGGATCAGCTTGGGGAAGCTCTTCCTTTAGCGGGAACAGCACTTGAGTTGAGATCTCGGGGCACTAGTTTCACAGTGCTGTGTTTTAACAAATCGTACTGACCCTGAGTTTAGTGATAAGGTAAGAATGACAATTCTATGCCAAGCAAGGATTGATGAGTGAAGAGAAACAAAACGAGCATTTTGGAGTAAGTCGCAAGTGTTGATTTCAGCTCCCCGAGGTGGCTAAATTTAGGATCCCACAGCAGCCCCGAGCACAGCAGGTCTTGAAAGTTCAGAGACTGGAATGCAGAGTAAGAACAAATAGACAATTACAGTAGTTCAGACCAGAAGCTGTTAAGTATCTAACCAGACAACAGAGGAAAACAAGCACACAAACCAAATAACAGAAAAAAAAAATAAACAAAGGGATGGTGTTAATCATATATTAAAAGCAAACAAAACAAAATAACCTGGGAATCCAAATACATTTGAGGATCAGAGGAAAAAACTGATCTTGTTCCTCTGCGCTTAACACTAAGTGCCCAGAGAAAGCACAGAATCACTGTAGAAAAAGTACCAAGAAAAGAAGCTGCTGTGGAAGTAGGGATTCAATTTCATTCTATTCAACAAGCAATTGTGCAGTGATTGTGAACGGTGCAGTGGCTGCCACTTGAGAGAATCAGGACAATTTGTAGGATTATTTTGGCTAGCAGAATCACCAGGGAATATTGTTAACATTTAGGGGGCCAGGGATCAAGGACATAAGACATTTTAGGAGGCACTCACTATTGGGTGCAGTACTAAACATTTACATTGGTAAGAAAACCTTGTTCACAACTGTATGACACCAGACCTTAATTCTACTTTATGTCAAAACACAAGGCAATTTCTACAGAGTTAAAAAAAGATTTAATTTTCCAGGATTAAAATTGTTCATTATATTATTCACAATGTCACCAAAAATTGTTCATCACTTCAGGAAATCAAGCCAAGAAAATTCCACTTGTTATTTTAGGGTTGCTGGCCCAGCATACCTGCAAGCAGCCTGTATTTTTAGCTATTTCATTTCTAGTGAGTCTATATACTAGTAAAAACATTTACTTCTTCAAATTTAGTTGTACTCAAAGCATTTTTATATTAATTTTTAATTAAAAATTATTTTCTTTTTGTTTCTCACTTATAGCCAGAGCACTGGGCTCCATTTGTTATATAAAAAGAGGGGAGGAAATGACCAAAACCAAACTTAAAAATTCAAGCTTATTTCCAATCGCCCTCAAAGGTGCAATTTTGAAGTACTCACTGCTTTACAAGAGGGGAAAGAGAAGTACATGCACGGAGGTTTTAGTTAAGTGGCTCTGAACTCTCAAGCTGCCCTCGTGTGTCCAGCAGCCCTGCCCTGGAGCTTCCCAGCACAGACGCCGCCAGCGTCTGTCCTCCAGGCCTCCTCTTACTCTTACTCATCTAGGGCCAGCCTCAGCACCAGCCTCTTCACAGAGGCCTCCTCTGCAGATATTTGCTGGTCTCGCTCGTATTTTTAATCAAGATCTGTAAGTTTCCTCCACATATGTGTCACTCTATCCTCCCTATCCTGTCAACACTTTGAACCCCAAATTCAAAGTAGTTTGAACCTACAACCTTCTTTAATTCCTCATAATACTTAATTCCTCACTCAAAGTAGGCTATATCATTCTACTGACTAGACTCTCCAAAGCAGGTAGTGATTTTCAAACTTTTCAAATATTAAAAGTAAAGAATCTAATAAAAAAACCCTCATTGTACTAACTCTACTTCTCAAAACAATGCCACCAAGAAAAACAACTGGATTTATTCTGTTATGCTAGAAACTTTCGCAAAATTCCCAGGTTTCCATAGGTCATAGTTTATAACTTGTATAAGTAAAGGATATTTTAGAATGCAATTGAATTGAATTACTTTCAGAATATAAGAATACAGTAATACCTTGGTTCATGTGGACATTAGTTCCTAACAATTCAGTTTGCAAACAAAAGTTCTCAGTGAAATTTTGCTTCCATTTGTGAATTCCACACTAGGTGATAAATAGGACCATGGCCATCTTTCCCACACAAACACAAACACAGCTATCTTCCCCCAAATCGTAAAACAAATTAAATTCACTAAGCGAGGTACCAGTAGTTGGGAGTGGTGGTACACGCATATAATCCTATGGCTCTGGGAAACTGAGGAAAAAGGATGCAGGTTCGAGCCCCACACAAACACTTTAAGAAGACCTCGTCCTAAATTAAACAAGAAAAAAGGGCTGAGGATGTAGCTCAATGCGAAGGCCCTATACTCAATCCCTAGTACAGAAACAAACCAAAAATAAGAATATAGAAAGTAAAAGTCTTCTCTCATGGAGAAAATAAATGTACTGCCAGAAGAAAATAGAAATGGAAAAATGAAGTAGAAAAGCAATGGAAAGCCTAGGGCAGGGGCAGAAAGAAGAAGAGGTTAAAAAAAGAAGTTAGCGAGGGAAGGGAAAGATCTCAAGCTTCAATCCTTCATGTTAGAGAGAGAGACAAATTTAGCAGCTGCTTTTTAATAATAATCTGCATTTGAAAACGTAAAATAGATTGACAATGTATAAGAAAGAGGATGTGAGAGTTGGGGATTTAGCTCAGTGGTAGAGTGCTTGCCTAACAAGTGCAAAGCCCTAAATTCAATCCCTAGCAGCCCCTCCCCCCAAAAGACAGTCCTGAAAATGGATTATTGCAGTAAAGAACTCCACCTTACCAGACTCTCCATTCTGTGAAGGGCAAGAGACAGAATCATTTCGGTCTGGATCTCAGTATCAATCTACAAGAGCTCAATCTGAAGATCTTAACAAGATTAACTGCCTCAGATCCAAAACTTGCCATTTGTCGTCATTTATAATGCCCCACAGAGGCTACGACAGCTTGCCATAATAATTTATCTCAGGAAATAAAGTAGAAAAAAAAGCACTGGATAATTTCTGCATGCCAGTTTTACTAGGTTGTTTACTACGTGCATATTTTATATTTTTCTATCATTATTTATAAACTATACTATACATTTGATGAAATTCATAATGAGTGTATAATTTAAGCACTAGACATACTTTATTTCAATAAGCTCAGACTTTATTTATTATAGTAAATAGTATTTTGCTGAAAATAATAGAGGTATAAATTTAAAGAAGTATATCACTGAAAAATCAGCTGAGGCCTTGTGTTAATGTAGGCAAAGGTTAGTTTTTTGCATTATGACTCAGTTTTTCGATTAGCAGAGAGGTTACACACTGCGATGACTTTATGATGAACAGTCTAGCGGGAGCATTTGAAACAATCCCCAACAATAGTGACACTGGACTCATTCTGAAGCAAATGACTATGAGGTTCTGTGATACTTCAATCTGCAGCCTTGATTTTCCCAAGAGTGAATTATCCATGTTCTATGAATTTCCACAGCAGACAAAATGATGGTTTCAAGTCTGCGAAGTAAGCCCAGAATATGAACACAAGTCCTTAGGGTTACATTTGTTAGAACTTTGCAAGGCCTCCCTAAAGGACAAATTATTATTTTGTTAGCACTGAGTTAAAAAAGGAATTGTGTTAACAATCAAATCAACAAAAGCCAATTTTTTATTATAGGGTTGTGCATGTTTCTGACAAGAGACTGAGGACATACACAGAACATGCCTTTTGTCCTGTTTGTTAATCCTAGGACCAGCCAAAATTAAATGACTCTCTAATATTTAATTACTAAGCATATTTTGGGAAAATTGCTACTTGAAACAGATCAATAATATATTTAAACTGTGATTGATAATCAGAAAAATTCAACAGGGACAGTTTAAGTAGTCATTAAAGTTGTGAAAACATTCTTTCCTCCTATTATCTGTGACTCTTTTTGTGCATAGGTTGTTAGCCAATTACAATTGATTCTAACATTAGGTGCATGTTAGAGATAGATACTTCCGTATTTATAGGAGGCACAAACCTATTCAAAGGCGACCAGCTTTCTGTTGCAATCCACTATAATACCAAATTCCCAACTAAAAGTCAAAAGTAAATTTTTTCCTAATTTATAAAACAGGCTAACCCTGATGAGCATAAATTCACAAATGAACTTTATTTTAGTTATAATGCTGTAGTCTCTTCAGCACTGCTTCAATGCGTGTAACAGTGTATTGAAAACTATTTCTTGCACCTTAGATCAACCTATTATCGATGAAGGTATGCAAGGTTAAAACTCTATAGCTCATAGTGAGAAACTTCATATTTTCACAAAATAGAAAATTCATGTCTTCTAGAGTTTAATGACTTTCCAAAATCACATAGCTGGTTGATGAAGACTAGGAATCTAAAGTACTCTTCCTTATCTGATTATGATGTTTATTTTAATTGCCCCTATTTAATTTTAAAGTCTATTATTTAATAATGTGATTAAAAACTACTAATTCATTTTGTTTCATTTATAGATAGAAATAGATATGGAGATAGATACGGACACTTAATGGATTAGGTAAAGTTACATATATATTATATATATATGTATATATAACAAATGGAATGTCTGTGTTAGAACCCCAGCATTAAGTGTGATGATATTAGGAGTCAAAAAATTTGGGAGGAATTATGCTTTACATGTCTGTGTCCCCCAAGAGCCTCATACACTCATAGGTGGGGCTTTGGGGAGGTGACTGAATCAGTCCTGGGCGTGTGATGCTAGATCATGGGCATGTGATACTAGATCAGTGCATTGGTGGATTTATAGGTGGGTGAGAATCATCCAGAGAGGTGAAGCATAGTGGGAAGAGGTGGGTAAGTGTGGATGTGGGCTGGATCAGTGTATATCTCTCCTTCTCCCACCATCCCTCCCTGTTTCCTATCTGCCATGTCATGAACTGTTTCTCCTATGCCACTCACCCTGCTTTGGAGCCAGCTAACTATCTACAAACTGTGAGCCAAAATAAACCTTTCATCCTTTAAATCGTGGGTGTCAAGCATTGCGTCTCAGCAAAGAGAAAGTGATAAGATGGTAGGTAATTAGTTCACAAGGGCAAAGCCTTCACAGAGGGGATTAGTGTCCTGACAAAAAGGACCCTAGAAAGAGTCCTCTGTCTCTCCTTCTCTCTCTCGTACACACACAATCTATCCAGTGAAGAGATAAGAAGTTAGCAATCTGTGACCCAGAAGGGCCTCACCAGAGCCTTATCTCAGATTTCCTGCCTTCGAAGCAGTGATAAAAAAATGTTTTTGTGATTTTTTACAAGTCTATAGTCTATATTACATTGTTGTAGCAGCCCAAACAGAGACATGCAAATATGTAGATATAAATACAAATGTAACAATCAGGAAGAGTATGCCATGGCAATTTTTAATTGTTACCTGTAGTTATCAAGGTAAATATGATTTCCACAGATTATACAGCACCATAAAGAAAAACAAAATTAGATACAAAATGGAATTTAAAAGCTAGTAACAGTGTACACTATAGAATATCAGAGAACAATGAATCAGTGAATTTTAACATGTGAGTGTGTTGAACATGTAAGTGTTCAACATTCAACTATCATAGCACAGTTAAATTCAAGCGGCTATCTCTTGTATTTCCCTGCACTCAAACTCTTCATCTGGCAAAATTTGATAAATTACTAGATGAAACATTGTAGTCGACAGAATCAAGATCACCTGTGACTGTACCATTAGCTGACCATCAAATCCACAAATGCCCATGATTTTCTGTATAGACCTATCTGTTGATTTCTTTGAGTTTGTTTAATATCCTTATTTCTATTTTAAGTCTATTATCTATTTTCACTAGATTTTCCCTGTCCCACACTAAAAATACAAAATACAAATAAAACCCCATGCTACTCTTTTCTGAATTCCATCCTTGGTTTCCCCAAACACTAATAAACCTATTTGGCCAGTATATTCATTATATGTGTATATTTTTTTTCTCTCAGATTCATCAAATGATTTTTGTAACTTTTTTTCGGTATAAATACAATATAGGAAATCTTCTTTCAAACTGTATATGTGGAAAATGAATAGTAAGTTAAAATAAGTGATAAAAAGCACAAATCTGTATTTTAGTTGAGTTTTAATCTCCTACTACTCGTCCTCACAGAAGCACTTAACACTGAAGAGCAAGTTGATTAACTTGTGTTCATTTCACTGTCTCCAGTAGGGATTAACAATTAAGACAATGTCAAAAGTTGTTAGAAAAAGGTGAATAAGAGATACAAACAGAAAAACCTTATCACTGAAACCTAGGTGATGAGTAGTCAAATATCACATAGCTCTCTGTATACTATTTTCTATCACAGGTAACTGGAAAATCATGTAGGAAAATGTTTTAGTGTCATTATCTCATGAACCTAAGGTATATTTATAAAGGCTAAATAATGAAAAAATATCTAAGAGAAATAATGATAGATATCACTTTAGAGCTACTAGCTAATATTTGAAAGCAGAAGCTATTGCATTTGCTATTTCTGATAGTTCAGAATAGACAACTGATAAGATCACCTTTAGAAAAGGGGAAGAATTCAGCTGAGCATGGTGACACACATCTGTAATCCAAGCATGTGGGAGGCTAAGGCAGGAAGATTGCCGTGAGTTTGAGGCCAGCCTGGGCTACATAGTGAGTTCAAGGCCAGCCTGAACTATGTAGCAAGACAGTGTCTGAAAGGAAAGAAAAAGAAAGAAAGAAAGAAAGAAAGAAAGAAAGAAAGAAAGAAAGAAAGAAAGACAGACACAAAGAAAGAAACAAAGACACAAAGAAAGAAACAAAGAAAGCAGAAGAAAAGAAGAATTTGATATTTGAAGTTATAAATTGGTCAGCAATGTGAAAAGTGTTGCGGCTCTCATCAGTCTTTGGATACAACATGTAAATCGCATCTGACCAAGTGGACTCTGGAGTCACTGGAGAATAGATGAGGCATGCACAAGTATGTATTTGAACCACGGTACACTTAAAAGAAGTTTAAACTGGTAAGCTGCTAGAATCAACCTTAGTATTTGTTTCAATGTAATGAAATTACTTTTATAATTTTTGAAAGCAAAGTATGTTATAATGCCATAATTATAAACTGTAAAATTAAATCTTCCCTCACTATCTCTTCAAAACATTTCTCAGAACTCACTCTCTTAGTGAGCCATTACCTGGCTACTCAATCTAAAATTTCATCCCTACCACGCATAATTCCTCATCTCTGTGCTATTATTTTTCTCCAACATTCAACTATCATACCACATATCTTAGTTATTTATTTCTTTTATATTCTGTTTTCCACACTGCTCTGCAAGCTTGATGAACTCAGTACTCTCGCAGCCCTATATGTCAGTGGCTGGCATACATAGTAGGCAATATTACATATTTTGAATGAAAAAATAATCATATTTGGCTTGATTGTTGGTAGGGGTGGAAGCACTACACCTACCAACTATATTTTCTTATCAAGAATTTAACTCAAATAGAAGGCTCAACTAAGACCTCATGTTAGTACATTCTACATCCGTATATACCTCAGGTAGAAAAAAAGTCTGATAAAGATCACAAAAGCCAAGTGTGGTGGCTCATGCCTGTAATCCTAGCACTTTGGGAGGCTGAGGCAGGAGGATCACTGTAAGTTCAAGGCCAGCCTGGGCTACATAGTGAGTTCCAGGTCACCGTGAACCTCATAGAGAGATTCTATCTCAAAAAAAACAATAAACAAAAAATTTGAAAAAAAAATCACAAAATCTTCACAGGGAAGCCTTATCATATATCCCATCCTACACAAGATGAGCTTTTTCTCCTCTATAAAATATATCAGCTCTCCCATCTGCCTCTTTTTCCTACCCAAATCTCCTATAATGGTGCAGCTGAATGCTGGCGGCCTTAACTGCATCTGTTTCTCTCAACAACTCAAAATCATCAGCATTCTTGATGACCACACTGGAAATGGCCACTAGTGCCCTCTGGGCTGTGCAGTTGTGGTTTTTTGTTCGGTTGTTAATTTGCTTGTCTTGTATACTACTAGCCATTGTTTTTAGCTGATGCCCTACATTAACTTCTTGCTATTTTTCTAAAATTAAATGATCACTTGCTAACATTTAAAATCATAAGGCTTTTAAATAAAAATATGGATTGACTGCCTTCTTTAAAAGTGAAATATCAGGCACAAAGATTTAATGTTCCTTATGGAAAAGATACACATGCCTGTAATCTCAGTACTCAAGAGGCCGAGGCAGGAAGATGGTTGCAAATTCAAGGCCAGCCTGGGATACATAATGACGTTAAGGCCAGCCTGAACTCTATAGTGAGACACTTTCTCAAAAAAAAAAAAAAAATATATATATATATTTATCATGTCACATGGTTCATGTGGTCTGTGGGTCTAGCAACTGAGAGCAGCTACGTGTGTGCATCTGGTGTGGAGTCTCCTTGACATTATTTTAAACTGCTGGCTTGTGCTCTGCTTATCTGAAGTTGCAGCTGGGACTAGGGCTTTTGGTGTCAGGATGCTCATTTACACGGTGGTTTACCAGAGATCTCTAGTGTTTTGCTGTGTTCACTTCCCCCTTGGCTGCTTTCGTGTCCTCACTATGTGTCAGCTGGCTTTGCCCAAAGTGACTGTTCCAAGACAGAGATGGCCTCGTCTCCACCAGTCATAAATTATCACTTCTGCTTTATTCCTGTACTGAAAAGGAGACACTAAGTCCAGCCTGCATTCAAAGGAAGGGGAATTAGCACTACTTCTTGACAGAAGAAATAGCAAAGAATTTGGAAAACGATCCTGACCTAGGGGTTTGGAGTTTTGTACAATCACCAAATAATTTCTTTATTTCGATCTGGGTATTACCAGATACATTCTACTTTATCTAACTTTAAAATCTCAAAGCTCTTTTCAGTTTATTTTCTGTATAGTATTGAAAGTAAATCTGGGAAAACCTAGTGGTTATAATTTATAATCCTTGTGATTAAAAATTAGTGAAAAGTATATAGAAACCTTGTTTTCCCAGTTTAGGAAAATCACTCTTAAATTTCACTGAAGAACAATTTCACTTACTTCTCACCCATTCCTACCAACTCTCTGTGAGTCAGTGAGCTGGCATACACTTGGATACACTGGTTATCTTGTAGTGCAATTATTTTTTGTTTTCTGCATGTACAATTTTAGTCTCATTGAAGGAAATTTTCTTTTTGAACATTTATAACAGCTATCATTGATAATCTCCTGGATAGAAGTGAGGCTTCTGAGTTTCACTTTTTTATTGCCTTTTTTAATGGCTAAAATAGTCACCCTCAGCAGGAAGGAAAAATCACCTTTTTTGTTACCATTCTCAGAGATAAAGAGTGGAGGTTCTGAAAGGAGGTAAAGCCTGAGCCAAAGTCCAGAGTTTGCCAGGAAACTCTGTAAAGGTTCCTTCTGTGCATCTCTTTCATTAGGTCATTTATATTTTAAACTCCTGAACTGTCAAATATATTTTGATATATCTAGTTAGTGTGTTGCTAGAAGAGACTTCAGTTTGTTTTGTTGTATTTATTTTGGTCTTTTAAGGTTAATCAAATTAATATGTGTGATGGTGTATATATATTAAGTATCAAAGAGAAAGTGAATATCTAAAGTTTTAAAAAATATATTACAGTAAAATTCACATTGCCATTAACCCACCTTGAAATATTCTCCTTTACTTCTAATACACTTATCTCACCACTCTTGCCACTTTCTGAAACATCTCTGAAGTCCTCTTTCATGACTTTTGTTGTGCTGTCCTGGCTGCCTCAATGGCTTGAACTGATTTAAAATGTTGAACTTTGATGGTCATTTTGACTTGGCAAAAAGCCAGAAGCTGCACAGTGGCAGATCTAGAGAACACTGTAGATGAGGACACACTGCAATGTTTCCATCAGCCTGCCTTTCCATTGCATGACTCTTGGTAACAGTATTCATCTAGTATTTGATCAAACTCTCATAAAGACACTAGGAAGGATTTCAGCTGTTGCTTCAGAAAGTGGCAAGAATGATGAAGTGAGTGTGTTCAAAGCAAGAGTGATTATTTTGAGGGGGCATAATTGCAATGTGTCTGTTAATATAATAAGTTTTTGTTTTAATTTAAACATTCACATATATTTGATATCCTCTTATACATAGCCATTCACTTGTTAAAAGATTTGATTTTGTTCAAGGTTGGGTTACCATGAAGAGATCATATTATATCAGATTAAAATACTAACACATGTAAACCTTCATAGTCTTACATACTTCAACAAAGCCACGGATTCCATAATATAATAATATATATATATGCTATACAAATGGTCAATAAAAATACAATGAATTTTCTTAAAATGTTAAAATGCTTCCTCAAACTTATTGGATTTGTTTATATTGTTTGCTATTCTGAGTTGATTTAATGAAATACTGAATTCAATTTTTAACAACATAATGGGAATTACTATCCAACCACTTTAAATGTTTAATCAATGTTTATTTTTATTAGAGTGATTTAACATATGTAAAAAAGCACATAAAACAAAATGTCCATGTTAATTTGGCAAGGTTAAATAATATAAAATAATCCTTTAAAAAACTTTCCATAGGCCTTATATAACAGTTGGACAAAAAATTACTTTAAAATAACCCACCCGTAAGCTACAACCTGTAGGGTGCGTGTGTGTGTAGCTTCTGGACACGCACAGTGAGAAGAATGTCAACATAATGGTACAAAAACAGCACAAGAATTGCCAAAAGGCTAGAAGGAGAATTGGAAATTAATGTTTTTTTCCATGCTGAGGATTGAACTCAGGGGTTTGTGCTTGCTCAGCAAACACTCTACTGCTTGAGCTAAATCCCCAACCCTGGAAATTAGTATTTTAGAAGTTATTGTTTTCTTACAAGTTTAAATTTTTCATCTGGGTTAAAACAATGTCTTAAAAAACTCCAATTCTAGAAATAATTCGAAAAACACTATTAATGAAGGTAATAGCAGGAGAACAACATTTTAGAAAAAAATCTGTACCAAAGAAAGCCACCAAAATGCCTAATAGAGTGACATTAGAGGTCGAGAAATATCCAATGAGATAAAGTTAGAGAGTACTCTGGCCTCAAATTAAGTGACAGATTTTAATTTTAAGATTTGCATGAATTTTTAAAAATCTACATTCACACCTATCACCAAATGATTATCCCAACTGTGTAATGTAGGCACATACATTGAATATTTGTATTTCCCAACAAAAAATACTGACATAGAGACCATTTTATGATTGATTAACGCAATTTCTTTTTCTCTCCTTCAGAAGAAAGAGGGAGATTTATTCTGTCTTCAGTAATAATTTGTTTTGAAATTTTATTTTAGTGGTACATTTTAGATATATATAATGATAACATTCATCATAGAGAGTTTTTACCTGTACATGATATACCTGCTGCTTCTCTTTTTCCCCATTCTCTTCCCCTCCCTTCAACCCCTCCTCCCTCCTTATTTACAAAACCTTTGTTTCCATTTTTTCCTTTATTTTTTTCTTGTCCTTCCACCCCTTTCCCTCTCCACTTTCCCTTGTTCCTCTTCCCTTGTGAATAATTTCTTCCCTTTCCCATAATACATTTTAGTCCCTATTTACACTTTTTTAATTTCAATTAAGAGTACAGTCTCAAGATGCATCCATTTACCTAGAAATGTCTCAACCTTATGATTCTTAAGATATAGCAGAATAGTACTCCATTGTCTAAAAAAAAATCTGGTTTTTAAATAATAATTTGAATGTCTAAACATTTTTAACTTTCATTCATATTTTATACTGACTAGAAAACACAGGAGTTAAGGGGTGTGTCTAGATGTTCCACCAAAGCCTCATGCTGTGAGGCTTTTCAAAGGTAGCTAGATATAGACTGTGCAATGCTCAGATTAAATGCATGGTGCTGGGATTAAGGTTGTGTGATTACTAAATCAGTTCACTGATTGGTTTGGCCTAGCACTGAATGTGGATAATGGGAAAGCCTGCCCTGTGTGTGAATGCTGCCCGTCCTGAGGATGTGTAGTCTGGATAGAATACAGGGGACAGAAAGAGGGCTGCTATTGTCTCTTGCTGGTTGCTACATTGCTGCTTTGCTGCTTTCTGTCTGGTATGAACAGTTTCTCCTCTGTGATGCCCTCTGCCATGTCACCCTGCCTTGGAACAGCCGACTATGAATTGAATCCTCTATATACTGTGAGCTAAAATAAACCTTTCTCCCTTTAACTTTGTGTGTTGGGTATTTTGTCTCAGTAACAAAAGTAGTAACTCAGACAAAAGGTGATAAAACATATTTTCTTTTTGTCTAGAAAATAAAATTTCAAGTTTTCCTTCATTAAAATTGTTTGCTTATAAACCTATATACTGATTCACTCCAAAAATAAAAGCCTCATATTAAATCTGAGACATGATAAAAGAATCAAAAGAACATAGAATGTAGAGTTTAATTAAAAGACTTAATTTATTACCAAAAGACATAATCTTTTAAATATATATTCAAATTAACCTTTCATAAATAACATAACTTTTTAAAAGTCATCCTGACTAGCCATATTTATAATTCCAAATATAGAGTTAGTTTTCTGACTTCCTGTTACAAAATGCAACTACTGAGATTCTGTGGAATATATAATCCTCATATTTTGGCCTACTATGAACTTTACTTGAGCCTACCACTTTCAAAGCAAAAATACACCCATCCTCACCAAACGACATATTTTTACAGCCTTACATCTTGTCGAAAAATTGAATTATCTTTTTAAATTAAAATTTACATTTCCAAAAGTAACTTTTAGTATGCATGCAATAGAGGTTGCTTATTTGTTCTTTGGAAAACCACACATCACTCTAAGCTCCCTACTTTGCTTGCTGCTGAACGCTTTTTTTTTTTCAGAAGACCAAATAAAAAGAATGTAAATGAGATTCAAATTAACAAAATTCTACACATTCTAAACATGTGGAAGAAATGAAGGGTTATTTGTTAGAATTAACAATGCCATTCATTGGTCAACTGAAACCTGTTCACTTACGTTTTGAATTATCTATGTGTATCCAGCTATCTTTAGTAACAAAGATAAAGCACATTTGACTTTTTTGTGACAAATACACAAAGTCCTTATACTTTAGAGCAATGCAATAGACCACAGAAAAGAACCATAAATTAATTCATGTCACAGCAAGCCAAGAATTAGTCAGAGTAAAGGTGGTATTGCCAACACTACTAAGTCCCTGATCTGGATAAGCTTATCAGTCTGTTTTCTAAATTAAAAAAAAAGAAAAAAAAAGAAAACAAATCTCATAGAGATGAGTGATTTGAATGTCCTTTTGGTGTTAATGGAGCAGTAACTTGCATCAGCTTTTAACAGGTCATAATCAATCAAACCCCAATCAATAAGAAACACCCTCGCTATAGAATCATTTCACTTACCCATGATAGTTAAGGCTGTAGCTTTTGTTAATTCTTCCTTCATTGACTCTATTACTTCTAAATTGCCACCGTCCAAGTTGCATCTATTTATGGTTCCATTTCCCGAACTGATCCAATAAAGCTTGTTTTCCACATAGTCTATTGATAGACCTGTAATTAAATTGTACAATTTAAACATAATAACAGTCACTTAAATTGAAATAGTCACCTAGCACCACTGCATTTGAGAGGAGAAAATAAGTCAAAAGTTCAGAATTTTCTCTTAAAATACAAGATCTGGCTAATAAGAAAACAGAGATACACTGTCCTAACTAGCGGAGAAACATTACACTTTTCTAAGTACTTGACATATGACTCTGTTGATAATCAAAACTATCTTGTGATGTTGAAAAGAATGGCAGATGTATTTTAAAAATAAGAAAAATATTATGCACAGTAGTTAAGAAATTTGAATTCTCAAGTGCGTATCTACCTAACTACTGGGATGCTCAGCAAGATCAGGGGTCATTTTATAACAGCAAGTACGAGGTTCCATGATGGCCTCTAAAAATCATAACTGCTTATAGAAAAGCACATGTGGACAGATACACAGGCATACAAATTGATAAATTGCTCCCTACAATCTTATTCAGGGAATAAAGTAAACAACCCATAAACAATCTCTTCACTTAAAAAAATGATGATGGAGAAGGAAAGAAAGAGGAAATAAAGGGAGGGAAGGAAAATTTGAGGGAAAAACAAGAGTTAAGTGTACAGACAGAATTTCAATCATGTCTGAATAATTCTCAACCATAGTGAGTTTTAGGCCACAGGGTGGCATTGATTTATCAGATGAGTTTTCATCAAGTGGATATAATCCAACAAGTCCATACAGTATATCAGCTCTTTCCTGACTTATGGTATGCTTTGTATTTAGAAGTCTGGAGGTTCATTCAAAAAGTCACAATTTTCTAAAATCAGATATTTCAGGGATGTAGTTTTTATATTTTTTGATGACCAATGTGGGTGATTAATTACTAAGGAAAAATAGTTAAGTAGAAAGTACTATACTACTATTTTATGGTGTGGTATCTTCAAGGTAAATGTCTTCCTCATTCAATTATTTGTGAGAGAATTTATCAGGAACCTAAACCAGTTTGATGTCATCTACCTTTAGTTTACGTCACTTAATTTTCGGAACAAGCAGGTCATATTACCATCTGCTTAACTGACTATTAAAGCACAGGATTCTATTTCTATCAGCGATAAAGATAAAGAATGCTTTTTCTATGGATTAATGGCACAAACTTTAACACCAAAATTCGTGCTGCCGAATTTTTACCAAGAATTGAATGAATAAATACACTCTAAAATTCAGCTTATTCACATCTATGAGTATTCTAAATTGTATCTCTCAGGCTGAACCATCAGAGAGCTGCAGTTTTAAAATGCTGTATTTTTGTCTTTTTCTGGTTCTTTTGTTGAACTGAGCTTTGACATTGTGCCCTCAGTTTGAATGAACGATGATGTAAGAAATAGCCATAGGAAACCTTCTGTTATACTTCTAGAATACAGTGTCTGAAAGCAGTATATCATACAGGGTGACCTCTTTATCCGAGGACCCATGGGAGAAATTTCTTTCAGGGCTCTGTTCCAGAAAAGGCTGTATGTGGTAAACATAAAATTTTAACTGATCATATTTCTCCCTTTGCTTTGGCTGCAAGGAAACTGAAGAGTCAGATTTGTGACCCATCTCCAGTAGTCGTAAAGGAATTGCATTTACACTATTAGCTTTACCCCTGACTTTGATAGACTAATCTATTATTTTTCACCTGGATTATTGAAATCAATATTCTTGTCTAGCCTTTCTTAGGGAATGCATTTGTTTAAATTTCCTTAACTCTTTTTTTGGAAGGAGGTTATGAATTCATACTGAATGTGCCCGACTCGAAATTAACCCACAATGTCAGAACTTTCTCATCCACCTAATAACCTGCAGTTTCTCTAATCTAATACATGTTGCATAAAGCAGAATTAAACAGAGCAGGAAAGTCACAGAATTTGAGCCAGACATCACTAGAATCTAATCCTCAAAATCTTTGCTTCTGGACTATGAGGTCACACAGGAAAGTACCCACATCATAACTTACTATGTTTACTACCTGCGTAAGGCTTGAAAGAGAGGAAACCATGTAGAGTCACTGAATGGATTGTTCACGCCCACTGTGAAAATTATAAATTGTCTTCAAGATATTCTCTTTACTAACATTCTTTTTTCTCTTCTTTCTTTCATTTTTTTTAGTTTGTAAGTTTTCATTTTTTGGATTCTGGTTTTGTTTTGTTCTGTTTGTTTGTGGTGAAACAAACATGGAGCTCACACATGGGGCCTTGTGCTAAATGCTCTACCAATGAGCTCTGCCTCCAGACCTCTAAGCAAGGTTTAATTACCCTCACAATGGAATTTTTTAATATACTACTTACTCCCAGATGCCATGACAGGTTGGGAGAAACAGCAGTGATTCAGTAGGTCTATGTATTTAAAATGGCTTAGGTTTGTACATCAATTTTAAGATTGCATAGTTTCAGATTAATAGTTTTAAATTTCACAATAAAAACACATTTAGAGTTCCAAAATTCATCTATATATGTATATGATAAATGTCAACTCTAGCCCCCCACACAGGTCTTTGGTGTGTGTGTGTGTGTGTGTGTGTGTGTGTGTGTGTGTGTGTGTACCTCCAATATATTAACCAATATAGGTATTGAATACTTAGTATAACATTCAACATATATATTGAATATTCTTGGGTGTATTTATTCCTTGTTTTATAAAATGGAACTGCAACACTTTATAAATCCAATTATGAATTTAAAGATATCACTAAATATTATATATACATCAATACAAATATGTCTGAATACACGTATTTATCAAGTTGCCTAATATGTTTTTGCATCGTAAGACTTCTTTCATCGATATCATACAGGTAAGTGCTACTAATACTGAAGAATTAATTGATACATATTTATTAAAGTAATTCGTGATCAGATCTCTGTTGCGTTAATATTTAAAAAGATAAATCATTAAGACATGAACTAATGGTTGTTTAATGAAATTAAAACTAATCAATGATGTTAGAATTCTAAATCAGTATCTATGAGAAAACAGGCCAACTATCAATACTTTTATAAGACAGTCCTGTAACCTGTGAAAAGAAATATATTCATGCCTGCACTATGGGACCCTTAGAGTAATGACTGAAGTATAAAAACTTCAAAAGTACTGTAGGATCTTTTGAAGAATGCACCAGTAGTAAAACAGTCTAATTCTGGATTTAGCAGTCAAATAAGAAAAGCTAGACCAAGCAATGTAATATGTAAATGAGAGAAAAAGAAGTCACCATCTAAATTAAAAATCTTTATTAAAAGAAAAATCTACCTTCTTACCTATCTTTCTATTGTCATAAAAAGTTAATCCACATGCTTCAATTCTTATACTTTTTACTTTAAGTCAAAAAAATTCTATAATATATATTTTTTGTGTGTCTCATTTATTTCCTTTTAGAAATGACTCAAATCAATGTGCTATGCGGTATGGAATTAAAAACATGAAGGTATTAAAAAGGGAATTTAAAAAATTAAGATTTTTAGAGAGATGGCTAGCTCTTAATATTTTCCATCACATACCAAACTTCACTTTGAAATTCACATCCTTGGCTATGAATTATAATTATCTATAAAACCATTAAAAATACTGATCCTGGGTCTCACTCATAAGTTAAATTCTAATTTACATGGTTTGTGATAGTTCTCTGCATCAAGTTTTCAAAAATGTCTCTAGGTAATTTAAGAACATAAAAGTTAACAATTTTTAAACAATGTATTTCTAATTTGAATGTTTAGTAAATTCAATCTATCTTTGAAATTTTGCTGGAAAGAGTGTCCTACAAGTGAAATCTTTGGGAATACAGAGTACTAAAAGTGCAGCTCTAAAGATGCATTGTGAACATTACAATGTAGATGATTAACTTGAACAACGCTGGAGAAGTATAACTAACAGAAAAGTCCTCTAAATGTCCCTTAGTTGGTACAAAACAACTCCTGCTGCGGCAACTGCGCAAGTCACAGAACCTGACCGTCAAAAATACATTTAACAAGATGAGTTTTTCCAAATGCTCCACCCTGTACTGCACCTGTAGAAGAATTGTAACATTCTCGATTCTCTGAAATGAAGATCTTTTCAGAGTTTCCCCAGGGTGGCGTGATTAATTCTGGGGCTGGCTGTTTCATAAACACTAACCTTGAGCTCTGATGCGGGATAGTGATTCCGTGGCAAGGCGGCATGAGGCTAACTGCCTAATTACTTTTTTCTTTCTTTTTAATTTTTACTTTTATTAGTACATGTGTGCAGTATATAATGATTACATTTATTGTGGGGAGCTGGTACCCTTGATGTTTCCTGATAATACTTAAATTTGTTTAAGATAAATAAGTACGCTGACACGACCCACATATTCTATTTCATCCCTGGCCTCTGTCTTAAGTGAGCATAAATAAAACAGGCTACTCATCAGTCAGCCTGTCTACGTGTCTCTGGCATGCTTGTTCTGGATGCACTCACTTCGCCATTGTGATGTGGTAATAAGAATACCTATCTCATGTTATAGCACTTGGCACAGAGAAAACACTCAATAAACTGCAGCTATTTATGAGGGGTAGAGGGTTTTTTATTTCTTATTTTCTCTTTTACACTAAAATACTATTTTAAAACTTTTAAACATTGTCATGGGAATCCCTATAATAAATAACTTTGAGAAAATTATTAGAAATAGATTTTTCTTCATAATTACATATACTATTTCTTAGTTATAAAACAAACACATCAAAATTAGAAATATTTGCTCTGTGAAAGGTGATAAAACATACACTTCTAAAAAAACCTATGCTTCTGGGAGAAAATATCTGCAACTATGAATCCAACAGAAGACAAGTTATTCACAAAAGAATTATCAAAATTCAAAGTTTTAAAAATCCAATTAGAAAATGGGCTAAAATATGAATTGAAGGATATATACAGATGATAAGTATATAAAAAGCTAGTCAACATCACAGGAAACTGAAATCAAAATTACAATAAGTTACTACTTACATATCTGTGAGAATGGCTAAAATAAAAAAAATTAATGAGAATAATAAATTCTGACAAAGATACAGAAAAATAAACCACTATTACATTGCCGCTGGGAATATAAAATGATATAACCATTCTGGAAACTTATCAGTGAGTTCCTTATAAAAATTGAGAATACCATTATCATAGGACCCAGAAATTGAATTCCTGAGAATGTATCCCAAATACATGAAAACTATATTCACATAAAAACTTTTTGATGAATATTTATAGTGATTTTATTCTTAATAGTCCAATACTGGAATCATCTCAGATGCCCCTTAATGGTTAAAGGAGAATTATTAAATAAACTCTGGTATAATTATATTACAGAATACTACAGAGCAATAATAAAGAAATGAACTTGATCCATGAAACAAGTTCAATTGTCCTCTAGGAAAATATATGGAGAGAAAAGTCACTTCCCAAAAGATTATGTTCTGTATAATTCTACTTGGAGAACATTTTATTATGACAAAATTTTAGATATGGAAGACAAACGTAGAGGAGGGCAGGAGGGAAGTAAATGTGGTTATAAAAAGACAATATGAAGGATCATTGTGGTGTTGAAATCATTCAGTGTCCTGATGGTGATGGTGGGTTTAGGAAACTAAATGTGATAAAGCTGTGTCGACCTATACATGCCAACACACAAATGAATACAAACAAAACATGAAATCTGAGTACAACTGGTGGATTGTATTATGGCCAATAACTAGTGATACTGCACTATAATGTTTCATAATTTTCCAGCTGGAGAAATTGAATAAAGAAGATAATTGAGGATCTCTTTATTACTTTTAATAAGTTCACTGAACTCTAAAATTATTTCAATGAAGGTTTTGCTTTTGAGAGAGCACTTTAGTCAATCATAAATGGAGTATATTGCCCTTATTTTAACTGACCTAAGTTTTTCCTGGAAATTACCTTTTTCAATTTACCCTGCCTTAAGAAATCATTGACAACAGGCAGTTTCTAAGCTAAATTATGTCATCAAACTAAGATTTCAGAAGCTCTTTCATCTTCCCTCAGACAAATCACCTTATCTAAAGGCACTCTACTCTATACTCCTACTGTGTGGTGAATGGCGAATGTTATATGCCTTGCAAAAATCACATGGAAAAAGAAAAAAAAAAAAGAAGAGGAAATAGAGTCAATGACAGTTTATGTCTTGAGAAATGTTTCATTCCAAAAGCGTTTTAAAAACATATTACCTACAATTTTATAAATTGTCAAAACTATACTTTTATAGCTTGGTAAGTAAAATAGAATAAAAATTTTAAAGCATTAGCTTATGCCATTCAAATATTTTTAAATTATACTTTCTGACAACATAATTTGAAATATTTCCTTCTGCTGGTTACTCTTTTCATACAGTAAAATTCAGAGTTTCTACACATATGCCATAGTACCTCTTCTTCCTGATTTTCTTCCTTTTCCTTTCTGAAAAGTCCCTTCTTCTGTCACTTCTTTCTCTCTCTCTCTCTTTTTGGTTTTGTTTTCTGTTTTTTGAGACAAGGTCTTGCTATGTAGTTTAGCCTGGCCTTGAACTAACTATGTAGCTTAGACTGGCCTTAAAGTTGCAACAATCCTCCTACCTCGGCCTCCTGAGTGCTGGGATTACAAGTGTGCACCACCATGCCCTGCTTCCTTCTGTCACTTCTTAAACAACAAAAGTATATGTTTTTCCTCAAAGCCCTATTGAAATTTTATAACCTCATCAAATTGGCTGCAATACTTTCCCTTATTGTTGTTTCCTCTACTTTATAGTGTCTATTGGTATCTTCATAATGTCTGGCAAATAGCAATCATAAACAATATTAAGTGTGTTTTAGTCTTTCTAAACTCTACTAAAGATCTCCTTCAAATAATTTGTAATTACTGTGACTTTTCCTTCACTGGACAATGACCTTTTTGAGGATAGTGTTAAAGTATTCAGTTTTCTAAAACTTAGCATAAACCTTCTAGTCTTTCCTAAATAATAATCATTTACTCCACTTGACATTAAAAAAATAAGTAAATGAATAATCATCAGATAAAAGCACAATAGATTTAGATTACTTGTTTATATGCATACATAAATATAATATTAAGTTTTCCAGTGATTTGTCCATTTTGTAACCTAGTCTTAGCATTTCCACTGGAGTACATAGCCTTATATATTAACTGTTCTTCATAGATTTTTTTAAAAATGACAGTGTAATGTAATAAGTATATACAAATCATATGATTACATTATTCTGAGCAAGAAAAAATATCCTGGAATTTTTAAATTCTTCCTTTTAAAGTAATATCCCTTAAATTATTTTGATATGGTAATAGTCTTGATCATTAATATATTTCAAAATCAAATACAGTACATAAGTTAGAATGATTGATAGAAGATGTTTGGTAGATTTCAAGGTTACTTTAAAGTTATAGAAACAAATGTTTTGACTGGAATTATATCAAAAATATAGGGAAAACATTAAGGAGATAAAATATATGGTACACTATATTCTTAAACATAAGCCATGAAGGGTAATGCTGATTGACAAGCCAAGTGGCTTTATATGAGGCTTAAGGGATAAAATTCATAATATAAAGGCATTATAACATAGGAATTGCGTTAAGTAGTAAATTAAAATTTTCTGTTATGTAAACTTCTCTAAAGCATTTAATGTATCCATGACTGAGCAATAATATGTAACTGAGAATATTTAGTTCAATAACAGGATAAGTGGGATGTTGATCTGTATTTAACAGAGATAACAGTATTCAGCTCAAAGTGCTGAAGGCTACAATTACTGAGTTCTTTCGTGATATACAGTCATAAAATTCCAAATTGTGTGTTATGCTAAGATTATGATGCATTTCTATTTCAAGTAGGTCACAATATGAATTTAATAGCAAACAAGCACATGAAATCAGGGAATTATAATAAAAGTATTTCACAAATGAGAAAGCCTATCATTGACATTGTCATTTAAAACTAATATTTAAACATTCAAAAATAATTAATTGTGAGGCACAAGTGGCACAGAGGTGAAACTGGCCCTTTCATACTCCTGGCTCCTTAGAAAAGCCAGCTGCCATGTACTAATTGCGTCTGCATTTTGCAGGAGTAGCTGTGCTCTGGATTTTTCCCTTTCCCACTTCCCATGCTCGGAAGTTGACCAGATGTGATCCCTGATCTTTGCATGAGGTCAGGTAATTACTACATGAAGTCAGCCTCTCTGGTCACAGTATAATTGTGAAGATTTAGTATGGTTCTGGGAGCATATAAATTTGTTTTTGAACCCCAACTAGATCATTCATCCCTGGCAACTTTTCTCAACATCCACAGTTTCTGCCTCTATAAAGGGAAGATAAGAAATTCCCTCAGAAATGACTGCTGTGCGGTACTTAATGCAAACCATTTAGCTAGTTCTTCATACTGTTAGTGTTTAAAAAGTCACTAGAATTATTTGATTTCTTGATGATGGCCTTTTTGGGGTAAGATAGAATCTCAGTGTTGTTTTAATTTGCATTTCTCTAATGGTCAAAGATGTTGAACATTTCTTCATGTGTTTATTGTCCATTTGTAATTCTTCTGTGACGTGTCTACTCATTTCACAAAGGCTCCAGGGCAAAAGGAACCCTTCCACACTGTAGATGGGAATGTAAACTAAGACTACTACTATGGAAATCAATATGGAGATTCCTTAAAAACTAAAACTAGAAATTCCACTTGGCCCAGCTATTCCCCTTCTAGGTATCTTCCTGAAAGAATTAAAGACATTGTATTACAGTGATACATGCATACCCATATTTAGAGCAGCACAGTTCATAATAGCTCAATATGGAAGTGGCCCATATGTCCCTCAACAGATGAGTGAATAAAGAAAATATGGTATTTATACACAGTAGCGTGCTACTCTGCCATAAAGAAAGATAAACCTCAGTCATTTGTAGGAAAATTGATGCTCCTTAATATTATGTTAAGAGAAATAAATCAGACAAACAGCTTAAATATGACATTATTTCTCTTACAAGAGAAATCTTAGAGTAAAAATAAATACCAAAATAAAAGACAAATAATAGGAATTAGGGAGACAGATCTTTATCAAAGGCGAAGGGGATCAAGAGATGGCAGTAGTTGGGGGAGAGGATTAAAGTATGAGAAAGAATTGGGTTGTGCTATGTACATGTACCAAATCCACACAAGGAATCTAAACATTATGTACTACACATAATAAGAAACTAAAATTAAAACACACACACACACACACACACACAGACATGCACTAGAATTTTCTTGCCAAAGTGATTAGGGTTCTATTGTATCAGAGACCGCAGGCTAAGAACATGCAAACATGAAAGTGTGGCTTCATGGTGAAACTATAGGTATCATAAAAGGTAGTAGGTAATAATTTTGAGCTGACGCTTTCCAAATCTCAACAGATAAAATGTTGTGTTTTTTCCCCACATTTGGGGAAAAAAAATAATTTGTAACCTAACAACAACATCCATCACAGAAAAATCACTGAGTAATGGTTTCTACTTCCCTTTCACATAAATTACTCAGGGAAATTTACAAACAAGGTTCTTTAGTCCAGAGTTCACCAAGATAGATTCATCATGAAATAGTAATTATCATAATAGTTTGCAATGAGTAAATAAATTTATAATATGGAAGTGATAAATTTCTTTATGAGTATATTTCATGTGTATGAGGATTATGTATAGAAGCAAAAACAGCTTCGAGTTTTTCTCACATATTCATATATCTGTTCACCATACTGCAAAATTCCATTTCAGAAATCATCTCAAGAGAATAGTTGTGAAAGAACAGTGTAAAGTGGGATCACTGTGGTGTGGATTTTCCTACAAGTGGTAACTTGTGAGACTTAACTTTGAATGCACATTAAAGAGCATTTAGAATTTTTATATAAAGTCAAAAATATTTTGTCCAATTATTTATATCATGGTTTTAAATAATCACAAAGACAGGAAAAAATAATAGTCATAAAAAACAGAAAACACAATAACCTGAAATAATTCAGTATTTTATCTGGGTTAGTAAACAATGTAAGTTATTAAATATATTTTAAGAACATCGCTCAGGCACACAAAATTAAAATAGTATCAAACAAATAAATCTACTACGCAAAGCAGGCACAATGAGTGGTGAGTACCTGGAGTCCCAGCACTCTAGAAGTTTGAGACAGGAGAATCACAAGCTGAAGCTCAGGCTTTACAATTTAGTGACTTAACCAAATAGTGTTTCAGAACAACAAACAAAAAGCACAAATAAAACAGATGAAAAAATCGGGCTGAGGATGTAGCTCAGTGCGAAGGTTCTTAGTTTGATCCCCACTACCCCCAATCCCCCAGGAAATATACTGTGCATATATTTGATCTGTGCTAATCATGAAAAGCCTGTTGAGAAAAACACAAAATATTACAACAAATAAGATTGACATGAGTGTCAGGTTTCTGTCAAAACATTAGATTTTACCTTTATTTCCTAGGCAGAGGACATATCAGTAATATATAACTTGATGAATTCTGTTTGGCTTTCTTCTTTTTTTCTTAATTTTTATAAAAGCTTGAGACTGAGGTACTAAGAAGAGTTAAATGGTACCAGGATACACTGAGGTAGCAGGGAGAAGAAACAACATGAGGAAAAATGGAGAGATCTTCTGAAAACCAAATATTTCCAACTTTTCTTCCCTAGCTAGCTGTGCATGTGTTTATAAGCAACACAGCATAATTTTTATGCCCCACTTTCCAAAAATGATGGTGTAAACATAAATCTGACAGTGTGATCATTTGTCCTACTCATCAGCTACACTGAGTGAAATGTAACATGAATCCATACCCACATCACCCAGGATGCCCTTCCACTGGCAACTTTTTTGAACATCACAGATCTGCAAAGGAATCTTAACTAAAGTGTGTGAACAAATCCACTAAGAGTCTCTTCAGAGAGGATAGGAAACAGCGTTCACTTCAGTGAGCACAGAGCTCCCAAAGATCTACTTATGGTGGCTTCGGTTGGAGCTGTGAGAGGGTAGCAACATGATAACTCAAACAGAGCTCCTGAGTTTTCTCTGTAGTTGATGAGGCAGTTACTAATCAAGAATTCAGCAAACAAACGGGAAATTAGAACAATCACTAGACCTGAAAGCAGAAATACATGGTGCTAAATATGTCTGTTTTAAGAGATTTTGGCCTAGTCAGGAAGATGAAGGAAGGTTTGTTAAAAGAAATAACACTTGACTTATAAGACAGAGAAAGTGAACTAAACTAAAGAATAATTTGTGAAAATGTAGTTAGTGGAAGAAGCCCAGTAACTAAATGAGGATCAAAGAAGGGAAATATGATTGACATGAGAAGTTTCAGACACACTGCAATTGCATTTAGGTTATAAACTCTGTGAGAAAATGGTTCACGACTTTGTTCTTCCTCACATTGCCATTTATTAAAGCTCACATCATCATCATTGCCATTTATTATTATTATTTATTATACTGTCACTTTTTTTTTTTTTTGGTGCTGAGGCTCGAGCTCAGGGCCTTGTGCTTGTGAGGCAAGTGTTCTAACCACTCAGCAAATCCCCAGCCCCCACTGTCACATTATTGAAGCTCAACTCTTTTCCTCTTCCTTCAAGATTCCTACATACAAAAAAACCAATATGTGGGTCCTACCCTGTTTCATATTCTTTCTCTCACTAAGATATAAAACCACAAAATAACTATTATATAGAGTCTTCTTTGTATCATCATCTACAACAGTCAGCACAACACTAGTATAGGAGATATTTTATACATGAACTCAGATTTAAGAAGTGTTCAACGTGGAGTTGCTAATTTTTCTTTTTTTTTTTTTTAGTATCAATATATGGATATGCCTGTGACTAATTCAAACAGCATTTGTTTCTCTCCTCTTTGCCTAAAAAGAACACATTGTTATAATTTATGTAATAGTCAATATCAAAGTCATCATAGGGTAAATTCAGTTTAATAAAATAATATACCACCTTCCAGGCAGAACTCATGGTTCATAAGTGCATTTTTGTCTACTTACAATCTCTGTTCAATAGAAATTGTACTCAGATTCTAGGTAATTATTCATGAAAATCTATTTTATACCAACATACACACAACTGCTTTATTTGCAAATTTCAATGGATAAAATAAAGAAAAGTTTATCTTTAAAATTTATGAACAATGTATATACCAACACGTGGCTAGGCTGTGGCCCACAGTTATTCAGTTAAACCCTAATTTGGGTGTTGCTCTGGAGGTATTTTTCTAGGTATGACTACCATCTGCAATCAGATGAATTCAGTAACGAAAATTATCCTCAATAATCCGGATGGGACTGATTCAATGAGTTAAAGTTCTTAAAGACAAAACCCAGATACCCTCGAGTAAGAGGACATGTAGTCCACAGTCTGCAGGCTCAGTCCCTGCCCAAGAGTCTACCCTACATGACAGCCTGTCCCAGGATCGCAGATGTGCCCAGCTAGTCTCCAGGAATGCATAACTGAATGTTTGCAGCAAATCACACATGCATGTACACACACACACAAACACACACACACACACACGCACACACACACAATTTTTTTTTACAAAGGCTATTTTAACACATTTTAAAACTGAGTTAAAAACAAAAGCATCTCTAAAATAAAGACATTATGAATGTGAACTCCAAATCATAGTTTACTATGTGCATTAACATAACTTTACTATTCCATTGTCTTCAATGACATAACTTTGCTATTCCAAGAAAATTAAGCTTAAAAATATGAAGCTAGTAGATAATATTATAGTTCATTTCAGGAAGTTCCTAAAAGATCTATCAGATATTCAGCAAAAATAAATAAATAAATAGAAAAGCATCCAACAAATGTTTATAGTTCAAGACTTTTTGAATAATAATTCCTCAAAATCTTCTTGTGTATTCTCCAGTGCAAAATATTGTATATTAATTCTTACTCAACATAAACAACACTTCAATTGAAGGATGCATTTTAAGTCAGACTTCAAAATTTCAATTACTGTTCTGACTTTGTCCTTACCCTTCTGAAATACTAAGACTCAGCTAAATTATTGCTTCTTCTTGCCACTATGAACTAAAAGCTCAGCTTTGTGTAACGGGCAGTTTTGGTGATGTACTGAGGAGCCTGCATTCAATATGGTAAATAGAAGATAATAAATACTCGCTCACTATACAGAATTGAATATTTATATGATTTTGTTAAATGTAATTTGAATTTTTTGTGGTGCTGGGAAATGAACTCAAGGCCTTTACACTAAGCGACATCCCCAGTCCTTGTTTGTTTATTTATTTTATTTTGACTCAGAGTTTCGGTCACTAAATTGCCTAGGTTGGACTCAAACTTATGATCTTCCTGCCTCAGCTTCACAAGGTACTGGGATTATAGGCATCCGCCACTATGCCCAGTTTGAATGTTTTTATTAAAAGTGCATCAAATTTTACTAATACGATTAATGTCCCTTTGACAAAAATGAACATTTTATTTCAAATTTTCCTACTGCCTCTTCTCAAAGAAAATTCTTATTATAAAATTGGTTTATTTTTACTTAATTTTATAAATAGATTCACCCATATGAAATATGTACTAATGTTTCATGTTTCATTTTGAAATTATACAAATAGTATTATACTGTATGATTCTTCTATTCACTTTCCCCAATGCTTTTGAGATACATGTTTGCAAATATCTATCTATCCATTTTAGCAATGAACATGCTACATTTACTCATTCGCTATATTTTCATGAAGATTTAGGATCTGTCCTGGTGGTTGAATGTTATACAAACAATGGTTTAATGAACTTCTTTGCACTTGTTCTCTTGAGCACATAAAAAGAATTCCCTTGAGTATATAAGTATGAAATTACTGCAACTTGTGAAATTTCATATGAGCCTGATGCCTTCATAGAAATCCTCAAATTTAGAATATCTCTATAGTTGATAAAATGGAGCCCTATAAAAGGTAAGAGAATTATTAAAGTCACAGAGTTACTAAGCATCAAAGCAGGGATTCGAATCCAGACTATGCTGTTCTCCACACAACCTGCCCCTAACAGTTCTGTCCCTTAAACACAGTGGAAGTCAGGTTTTGCGTGAATGTGAAAAAGAAGTTGTCCCTGGATTCCGGGTTCCTAAAGTTCCTTTTTTCCTTGTCTACTTAGACTCTGAACAATTTAATTGACATAATTTGGCAGTTAAGTATGAAAAATGTTTATCAAAGAAGATGTTAATGACTGTCTTGGTCACTTTTTCCTCGCTGAGACAGAATAGCCACTACCCACAATTTAAACAAGGAAAGGTTTATCTTGGCCCATGTTGACAGCCCATGGTTGGCTGGCTCCAAGGCAGGATGGCATGGCAGAGGGCACAGGGGAGGAGAAGCTGCTTATATCCTGTAAGCTGGGAAGCAGAGAGCAAAGGGAGGGACTGGGGAGGGGATATACCCTCCATGTCCACGTCCTTGTGACCCACCTCTTCCAAGCAGACCCTGCCTCCTAATGGCACATGCGTCTAAAAACTCATCAGTGGACTAATCCAGCATGAACATGGTGTCCGTGTAAGCCAGTTACCTCACAAAAGCCTCACCTATGATGGCATGAGGCTCTGGGAGGACATTTACATGTAAACTACACGGGTGGCCCACCAGGATAGACCCTTTGCTCTGGGCACAGAACTGGGAAAGGACAGAGGCAAGTGGGGCATGTTGGCACACGCCCGTAACCCCAGCACTCTGGGAAGCTCTGACAAGTCTGAGCTCAGTCTGGGCACTTTAGGAATTCAGAGACACCCTGTCTCAATATAAAAATTAAAAAGGTGGAGACTGTTGCTCAGTGTGAAGGCCATGAGTTCAAGCTCTGATTCCAAAAAAACAAAACAAACAAACAAACAAACACAACTCTTCTAGATCTACTCCTCAGTGGACCTAAATTTAGTAAGGCAGACTTCTGTGGCCGACAGAACTGTGACAGAATACTACAGAATGGGTGTTTGCCACAGAGCATCCAGATTTTGGAAACATAAAATAAGATAAATTGTTACATTTCTATATGGAAAACACAGCTTCTCATTCTGCAGTGGAGGGAATATTGATTTTAGTACTTGGATACCATAACTAGTTATCTAAAGTAGGTTAACAGATGGCAATTGTAAATAATGTCTATTTGTAAAATCTCTCTCTTTTTTTTAAATTATAAGTTCCTGCTAAATTGCCCCGGTTGAACTAGAACTTGCAAGGCTTCTACGTCAGCCTCCCCAGCAGACGGACTTGCAGGCCTGTCCCCCAAAGCCTGGTTTTCTCAACTGGACAAAGAACAGCAAGAGCAAGGTAAGGACCCTGTTGTCTTCTTGCCCTGAGGCTTTGCTGGCAAAGTCTGAGAGTGCAACCCGAGTACTTTAAACTTGTTTATCTATTAGGATTTGCAACAATGTGAAACAGAATTAAATCCTCATATTTGCATAAAATTTTGGAATTGTTCGTGTGGTTACATATATTTCCTGTATGAGATTTGTATGAAATCTACTTGGTTTACTCTTCACTAAACCCACTTATAGTCAATGCTATAGAAAATTCAAATTCCAATCTATTGGACCTGTTGTTCAAAGTATTGCTACTACTGACAGGTTCTATTATTAAGGACTACATGCTTTTCCTCATGAGATTTTCTCATTCAATTCTCATAAGGAATTTATAAATAAATAGGACATCTTTTCTTGATTATTAAAAAAAAAACAAGCACTGTCAAGCTAACAGTTATTTGTTCAAGAGTACAAAATTAAAGTTAGTTAAAGCGAACTATAACGAATTAGTGTCCCGTGACCCTAAGAAAAACTAAGAAGGATTGTAGTGCCAAAGTCATGACATAGTCGGAGACCACCAGCTGGGTGGAGATGGCAGACTCCTGGGCTCTCAGCCTGCTGCTTATAATAAATGGGATGGTGTTTTCTTCTGGGACAGTCAGAAGCCTAAAAGCCATTTTTGCTAAAATTGTGACTCTGCATTTGGACCTACAGATGCCCTCTATGTAACTAGCATAACGCTACTTCATTTCATTCCTTTGTTCCTATAAAACTTTAGATCAAGCCCTTCTCAGCTCTGCATGAGGGTATGTATGGTCATCATTCAGGGAATGTCTGTCTGTAAATTGGCAACACAAAGTCAGTTAGCCATGAATTCACATAATCACAGTCCCTTCAAGACAGAGGAGGCCAAGGGAAAGGATTTATACAGGCATTGAACTAATCCCAGAAGTTTACAGTCATTGTTCTAAACCTGTGATCATCTAAATTCAAGGAAGACTAAAACCATCGCCAAGAGAGACAATCGTTTCATGGGACCAGAACTGCCCTTCAAACAATGAGGCTCCCAAAGCTGGAACACCGGGATTGTAGTAATGAGCACCAGGACTCCAGTCCACTAGCTAACCCTTAAAACCTGTTCCCGCCTTGGTAGTTGAGCCAGTTATGTCCTCTACAGCTGCTCAAGTCCTTTCCTATTTTGCCTACTCTTTGGTATGAGCCGGCCTGATTCTTGTCAGATCCTCAAGCTTAATTTTACCCTGACAATTTTCTGTTACTTTTTAAGTAAAGCTTTTTCCTGTATATTGTGCTTTAGCAAAGAGGGACTCTTACTAGCTAGCCATGAATATAGGCTGCCTTAAATCTGCCACAGAGGCCACAGATTCACTGAAATTGATCCATTTCTTATTTTATTTTTATTACTAATCTGTAATGTTTTCTTTAGGCTCTGGATCAAAGTATATTGTACGGGTATAGATTAGTCACATTAAAAATTTCAGTGAGTAAATATTTAAAATAAAATACTTACCAACTGGTTCCTTTTGATTCTGAAAAAGAATCTTGCTATTACTGCCATCCATATTGGCCATGTTAATTGTATTTCCATCTGTCCAGTAGAGTTTCCTTAATTTAAAAGAGATATAGATGACAAATATTAGATGCAGACTTACTTGCTAAGTAGAAAGATAATAAAGAACAAAGGAGCGATCAAAATACATTATTGTCTTGGGATTAATTCCTTTGATAAAAGCCTAAAACTATCGAGCCATTTGAAATATATTATTGTTTTGGGATTAATTCCTTTGAGAAAAGCCTAAAACTATTGAGCCATTTGCTGAGAATATCTTACATATTCACCTATGAAGAAAGCACCGCTTCTACTTTTTCCTGTCATTGAAGGAAGATTATCTCACTCCATTTTTCCTCCTACATTCAAAACTGAATACTTAACAATGACTATAGTAAATTACTTTCATTTTAGGTAATTCATCAAGATTGAAACCTCTTGTCTGAGAAGAAATCAGACACTAGATGAGAACAAAGTCATTTCATCCATTCCTGGTAAAAGCAGTGGAGAGAAAGAACTTCTTCTTGCCCTGTACAAACACCCTCAGAGGTACACTGAGACTCCTCAGAAGAGTGGAGATGTGAGATGTGATCTACTTAGTGGTGCCCATACTCTCGACATGCAGTAAATGTGTTATTAACAACTGTCATGTGAAGTGAAATCAATGAATTTTCCCCACATCTTTTTATTCTGAACTGTCATTCCTTATAATCATAAATTAATAAGATCTTATAATACATATAATTATGTTTTATGAGGATACAAATTTCTAATCAGAGGTATCTGACAATTTCCATATTTATATTTGATTTAGTGACTCAATGGATATTTGTCTTCTGAACTAAATAATACTTTTATATAAAGTCAGAACAAAAGTGTGAAATTGTGAAAAAAAAACTTAAAAAAATAATCATACTTTACCCCCTGACTGGGTGAGCTGCAAGACATTGTGGCTTATCGATTCCATGGATAATTGAGGTTTTCAAAGAGCCATCTAGCCGTGCCACGTTAATTTGGGTTTCATCAAATTCAGAGCTAATCCAGTATAAATTACGGGAGACCCAATCCACGGCTAGCCCTCTGATACTCTGAATATCTGTAAAACAGGAAAAAAAGAAAATTAAAAGTGAATGAAGTTTCTCATTCTCTTGTCTTTTCAAATAAATTATTTTCTGTCTAAGGGAAAATTTAATTTACACTTTAATTTGTTAGCTAAAATTGTACATGATTGTAATCTCATTCCCTTATCAATCCTTCTTAAAGCATGAATGATCATTAATGTCTTTCTGCTGAGGCATTTGGAAACCTGAAGCAACAATTAGCATTGAAATTACACTAACAACCAATGATTCACTAGTAAACACTTAGGAGCAGCCACAGCCTGAAGTCTAATGGGCCAAGGTGACCAAAATTTAAATTAGAGTAATAGCTTCTCCAGTTGGTAGCATATTCTAGTTAGAAAAAAATACTTGTCAACCATCAACAAATGGGCTATTTTATATTTCAAGTGCCAATTGTTTTTTGAAATAATAAATGTTAAATGAAATAAAATAATTCAACTTTCCTAAAAATCACCAGAGTTGAACATCTTTCAAAACAGATAATTAATATGAATTGAATGAAATATGTATGAGAAAAGAAACTATAATTGTTTTAACATTTTGTCTAACCTGGATTTGCGAAAATTACTGAAATGTAATTAAGTTGGATACAGGACAGACAATATGAATATTTAAGCTGCTATTCTTTGATTATCCAATTACGCATTTTTAAAAACAATAATGAGATTGAGTCTTAAATATAATTGCACATTTTAAGTAAAGAAAAAATTAAAAATAAACTGTTACAAATGATAAAGATTGCAAAATCTTTAAATGATATCAATATATAAAGTAGGCCACTTTAGTCCCCAATTTGTGGCATCTGACTACCGTACCTTATTTTTGCCTTTATTTAACAGAGAAGATATAGAACTGCCCAACGAGCACATGAAACTGTGTTCAACATAACTAATTATCTTGGAAACACGAAGGAAAACCAAGGTGTGCTATCACCGCACTCCAGCAGGCATAGCCCTCATCAGAAAGAAAAAATAATGAGATGATGGCAGAGTCTCAAAACAAATATCTGTATCCCCATATTAAAAGCAGATTCATTCACATCAGTCAAATTTGGAGGCAATAGCAGTGTCAATGGATAGATAAATAATAAACAAAATGAGATAAACACACAATTAAGTTTTATTCAGCCTATAAAGAAGGAAATTCTGACACATATACAAACAGAGGAATCCTGAGAATATTATGCTAAGTGAAATATTCTAGTCACAAAATACAAGTATACCAGTAACAAATAAGAATGCATTTATATGAGCTACCTAGAGTAGTTAAATTCACAGAGGCAAAAAGTCAAATGCTAGTTGCGTAAGAGCATTTTACCTGTTTGGTTTAGGAATAGGCAAGTAGAAAGGAACAGAGATCAAAGCAGAGTTGGTTGTGAACCTCACCGACAGGAATTAAAATAAGATCAGGCAGAGACTTAGCACAGGAAAGGAGTTCCTCAGCCGAAAGTGGAATGGACCCGGTTTGGGGGAATATAAAAATGCAAAATAACCAGATTTCTTTTAAAATTGGTTCCCTTTAAACTGCATGCTGAGTAACTGAATTAGAGAGCCTGAGTTCCATTTGTCACCCACAAAGCCACCTACGATAGACTGCCACTGGACAACTGAGAAAATTAGTATGCTCTGCATATCCAGAAAAAGTTCTGGACTAAGGGTTCATCTGGCAAACTTCTGGGGTGCCCTTTCAATTGAGAGCTTTTTTTGTATTCTTCTTACTTTCAATAAACACTCTCCTAACTTCCTCCTTTTTGTCCATGATTTCATTCTTTGTCTAAGTGAGGCAGTGGTTCAGTTTTACATGATTTGGACAGAGTTAGTTGTTTCACTTCTAAGGAAACAGAATCAGTAGATAGGGAAAATGGGGAGATTTTGTTTAACAGGTGTAGTTCCAGCTTTGCAAGATGATTTCCAGAGATTGGTTACGTAATATGAAAGTACTCAACACTACCAAACTGTACACCAAAAAATGGTTACAATAGTACATTTTATGTTGTATGTCTTTCAAAACAATTTTGAAAATTATTTTTCAAGAATAAATGCTCAATAAATGTATTTGCAGATACAGGCTGAAATTATCATTAATAGAGTCTCATTAACATAACAGAATTTTAAAGGGTATACTTTAGAAAAGAGGGGTTGGAGATTTAGGTTAAGTGGTACAGCACTTGAGTTCAAGTCCCAGAGTTCAATTCCTAGTATTCCCACAAAAAACCACAAACAAAAACAAAGTAAAATAAAAAACCCTAGCGAAGAAAATGATGACAGAAAAAGGCCTTAGGTGAAAGAGGAATGGAAGAAAGAACATAAATTGGTTAACACACAGGTAAATACTAAGGGAAAAGGACTGGTTATCAGTTTTCTGCTTGTAATTTTCCTCTATTTCTTTGTGTTTTTTTTTTTTTTTTTAACATTCTTTCTAAGAAATGATGCCAGTGCTTTCAAGTTAGGCACAAAGCAAATTGGTTAAAATCAGACCTGCCTTCAAAGGAGGAGGGAATCCCAACTCTCGTATTTTCTTAGGGCAGATATGATTATAGCCAATTAAAATTTAAGTAAGCTGGGTTCCTAGGCAATTATTTCATTGTCTTGGTGGTAAAATTTAAAAAGCACTTTGACAGCTTTTTGAAAAGCTTTCTCAAGGAAAGTTTATAAATATTAAATATTCTATTTGCTGTTATATGGTAAAATAAAAACATAATTTATATATATATTTGTGTAAGTTACTATATATACTTGTGTAGGTTACTATATAAAGCTTTTTGGAAAAGCTTTTTCAATAAAAGTTTATAAATATTAAATATTCCATTGTCTGTTATATGGTAAACTATAGAAACATAATTTATATATACTTGTGTAGGTTACTATACCATATATATCCTATATGGTGTACAATTAAAAATATCCATGAACATATAATCCAGCCCGAGAATTAAACATTATATAACTACACAGGGGCCTTCTGTACCACACTCACCAAATTTATTACTTCTCAACTCTGAGTAATCTAGTGTTTATTGTTAGTGTATTTTTTGTTTGCTTGTTTGTATTCATATATATGTGTGTTGGTCCCAAATCTATTTTTTCCCTAAACATATAGGGGTAAAATTTTAACTTTTTGACAAATTTCTCTCTCTGTATATACCTTAAACATTTAACTTACACCTCTTGGGGAAATTAATTATATTTGATTTAGGAAAATGGCTGAAGCAATCTTCCTTCTTTTTTATTTTTTGATTTGAGGCAATATAACCATCTTTCCAAGTATCTGGTAATCATTACCTCTCAGTCATTGGGTTCCAGTTCCATGTCTTCAGTGTCCTCAGAGTCTGTCATCTCCTTTGTAACTCTCAAAATTCTAAAATATTCTAACCTAAATTTTGTTTCACATTTAGAATATTTTCCCTAACTTTTTAGTTGCAGCCATAATTTCTCATTTTTGCAATGTATCTTTTTAATTTTACACTAGATTTATCTCCAAAAGTGTTTGAATCATCTATATCTATCTTAAAAGTTACTAGTAGTTTCCTACTGCCTGGAGGCAAAGAACAAGAAAAACACAAAAATGGCTCAACATATTAACCTTCTAGTTTAATCTTCTGCAAGATCTAGCTACACTGTACTACTCGATCTTCTTTAAATGCAAAATTCTAGATCTTTGTTCCTTTAGATTCCTCAACCAGATTGATGATCTCACTACCTTTTCTCCTCCAAAGCCTCATTTGATTTTTGCCTCGTCAGTGAGAAATTTAGTGATCTGAAAGAATGCAGCGTTTACTCTTCTAATTTTCTGAGACGAGGCTTATACTCTTGTTAAATTCCACATTTTATTTATCCTTATTTTTAGTCACTTATTATTTTACCCTTTACCAGTTATTAAGTTCTATGAGATTATTAACTACCTATACTATTTATCTTTGAATACACTTCCACGCCTTTCTTCCTTCCTTTCTTCTCTCCCTCACAGATACTGATATTCTTCTACTAAAAATCTTTCTGGGTGAAAATAAAAATTTGAAAATTTTATTCAGAAATAGGCAAAATAACACATGTTTCCTATCTAAATTTTCTACTTTATTTCAAGGCCTATTTCCATAACTGGATCTCACTGTTATTACTGACTTGTTTCATTTCTTTCATTTTCCCTGGAAGCATTTTTCAGAATAGTTTTCATCTAACCATTGCTATTACTGGGTACAAAAAATATGGCATCTTTCAACACAGAGGGAATGAATGAATCCTTAATAGTGACTGACAAAATAATTGTTGGCAGAAATGAGTAACATTTCAAAAACAAACTAAAATGCACTCCCAAATAGGTTAAATTAAATTCAAATTATATTTAAGAATTGCATTTTGCATAATAGCAGTGTGACAAAAAGGTCTGGGATTAAAATGATCTATATCTTTGTAGTTGAAATAAAGCAAACAATGATAATTTCCTACAATAGAATGTTCTTTACAGAAATAAATAGCTACACATGTAAATTTTTTATCTTCTTTTTATCCATTTTTAGCTTTCTGTTCAACTCAACCTAACAATCCAGTTCATTGTGATAGTAAATTATTATATTATTAAAAAGATACTTTGTTCAAGTGACTGTACTTGACTGAAGTTGTCCTTAATTTTCTAAAAGTGAATCACGTATATACTTTGCACTACAATAGACACATGAAGAGTCTTTTCCAGTAAGGAGATTTGATTGATAGTGGCCTGGAAACGTATAAAACTGCCAACACATTTCTAAATTTTTTTCTCGTAATTCAGAAAAAAAAATTAAACAATAAAACTCCTTGGCAAAGGGAATAAATACCTTTTTGGTGCTTCAGTAGTACACTATTAGATAATCTCAACAAAGAATGTTGAGTGTGTATTAAGAAAATGCTAGAAATGAATATCATGTGCAACTCATGTAGTTATAGATAAATCTCTTTTCTCCATTTTGATGAGGTTCTTTGTTTGTAAAAGAAAGGGAAACTAAGAAAAAAGCATAACTGTTTAGACCAAAGATCTGAATTCAAATTTGGATGCAAACAAAGTTTCGCTATTTACTAGAATGTCAAACTTAAACAAAATCTTTTCTCATCTACAAAAATAGAGAGTACTTGTATTTCAAAGGACTGTATAAGGAATACATGATAGGTAAAGTAAGGAAACTACAGATTAATAAATGTGAAGTTTCAACTATATTATTCTTGCCTTATATTAAGAATTTTATGATACATTGCCTTTCCATCCTTACTCGGTTAATGACAAGCAGTACTTTAGAATATTGTGGGACAATCTATTATCCAGTAGAGGATAATTCTTGGCATTACATGAATACTCAATGTCAATTGAAAAAGAATGTCAATTGAACTTCTGGAATACTTTCAAAAGACAACCCAGGGCTGATGCTATTAATCTCTAGTGATTTAGGATAAAATTGCAAACTCTTTTATTATAAGGTAATGGAGATCATAGAAACTCTGAAGATGTAATCCTGAGTATGAATTGGTCTCTAACATTTCCTTATTTTGACATTGAGATGGGGGTTTAGCTTCTGTGAGTTTAAGATTTTTCATCTGCAGAATACAAGTCATTTATTGCTTATAATATATTTGCAATGATTAAATGAGATAATTATAACATTAAATTTATGATAGCTTCGCTCATCAAATCAATAAACCAGAGAACATAAACAATTGAACATTTGGGCCATACTGTGACTAATGTAGAAGAATTAACTGCCACAAAATAGTAGGAATCTCAGTCCATTATCAAGAACATTGTCATTTTCTTAGGATAAAATCGATTTTTTTTTGTGAAAGAGAAAATAATATATGTGTATTACATGTGTATGTATATATGTTTTATTGTGTATATATACAGCATATTGCTGTCATTACAGTGAATGTACCTAAAATCATATATGCATATTTATCCTTATGAAAAATTGGAGGAGGTCCCTTGGAGCAAGTAACTCCTCTGGGCAATATAAATTAATAAGAGTTTAGTGATTTAGGATATTGAGAATGGTGAGGCAGGCAAACAATTCTTAGGCTCATTCAGAAAGCCTAGGTATATTCATGTTTTCTTCAGAAAATGGCCTACATGAGTATAAAATAATGAGAGGTAGTGGGGTCAACAGATTTATGTGGGGTCCAATTTTTGAGTTTTGTTTCACATTAGACTCAGACTTAAAATGATGAGCAAATAAATCTCTCCAGAAAAAGTACAATGGAGGAAGAAAAGTTAAGTGAGAAAATATAGGGGTCAACAGTATGAGAAGTAAGAGTAGAGTCCACAGAGTCATTCACAGGGACTCTAAATGATGAGAGGATAAAATAAAGTACAATTACTAGTGGTATTTGAGATCCTTTAATGAGCTCAAAAGCTGAACTGTCAAAAGGTCAACTCAAGTTTTGCTGCTAACAGAAAGTTATATCAGATTTTAACAACAGCACTTCAGAGAATTAAAAATGGTGGAGTAAAGAATGGCAGCAAAATACAGAATCTCTGGGGACTGAAATTAAGACACCTGGAAAATAGCAACTTGGTGAAGAAAAAAAAAGATGTAGATCTTTCAGGAAGCAGCTGAAAGGAAAAGAAAAAAAAAACTACAGACAAGTGAGAGAAATTGAGTACAATGCAGAGAAAAGAAGAAAGCAGTGTGGACTGCTAACCCTGGGTTCCAGGGAGGGGGAACCTATCTTTGCTAATACAAAGCAAGCCCAAAGAGGATCAGAAGCTCCAGAGAGAAAGAATGGACTAGGCCACCAGTGGTAGTTCCAAGAAAAGCCTACTACTATTGTAAACTGCAAAAAAGTATGTGGTTTTACTCTGAAAGTAATTCCTTTCATATGGCCAGCTACAGCTGAAGAAGAAATACAGTTTAACACTGCCAGATTGGACAGTGTTTAATCAGGAGCCATTAAGGGAAAGGGTTAATTGTTTAAAATTGATTTATAGAACAATAATAACATAACTCCAGAGTTCCTAAGGTCGCCTTTCCACAGTGACTGGATGGGAGATGGCCAGAAGGGACATTCAAAGAGAGAAGTTTAAGCTTAGGCTGGGACAGATGTAGGGATCTCAGCCACTGTGGTAAGAATCCAAGAAAGCTTCGTGTGTGTGTGTGTGTGTGTGTGTGTGTGTGTGTGTGTGTGTGTGTGTTTTAAGGGGCTGGGTCTGAGATTGCTAGCATTGAATCCAATGGACTACATGATCCCCTCCCCTGCCCCCACCCCCTACACACCACCACCTACTTCCAGCACAGAACTCAGTGGTTTGCTTTTCCCATCTGCCATGGTGAGCCGGGATACAACTTGCTTTGACGGTTGTCATGGCAAGAGTATATGGACAGAGGGACAACTGGATCAGGGTATGGGGTGGTATCTCACAAACCCACAGGTCATAAAACTAAGTGGAGAAACCAGTTTCTTTGGGTACACAGATGGGCACGGAACCTGTAAGCACTGGGGGTACAGCCATAGGGAAGACACTATTGAACTACCAATGCAGAGCAGAAAAGGCAAAGAAAGATACATCATTCACACAAAAATTGAGTATGGGAAAAAAAAACCATAGTTTATTAGTGACTTATTGTCCCTCTCCTTTATTTGGTAGATTCCAATACCACAGGCCCTGGAAAGAAGTCTCTCATTCAAAAACTTGGAGTGATTTTTTTTATAGTCATTTCTCTCTTCCTTCACGGACAAGTCTTTTTTTCTTCTTCTTTATTTCTTTATTTTATCCTTTTCTTTAATTTTATATCTTTTTCAGTTTTTAGTTTCTTATTTGTTCTTTTCTATTACCTTATCTAATTCTATCATGATTTTCCCTCCTTATTAGGACATCCTTTTTCTCATTTTCTCCCCTATCACTTATCTTCTTTTTTCTCTATTTTTCAAATTTTACTTCTTCAATTTTCCTTCTCATTCCCTTCATTTTTACTAGTATTATTAAGCTCTATTAATCTTTAGATATTTAGTTGACTACACTATTATTGTTAAATTCTTTTCTTTTGCTAATGGTAGTATTACTGTTGCATTTAGTAGATATTTTACTGTATTCAAATACTTGGGTTTATCTTTGTGTTATCAATAATATTGCAACTCATTTTCAGACAACTGGGTGCTGGGCAAATTAAACTATATCATCTCCTCCCCAAATGAATGAAGCTGGTTCGATCTGGGGACAGAAGCAAAGGCCCAGAAAACATTACTGGAAAGTAAATACTAACTAAAAAATCTTCATACTAGTATAAAGTCTTTCCATTGCAATCAATTCTCAACCCTCAACACAAAAAGAAAAAAAATTGAAACATGAGAAAAGAAGGCAAAAACTTCTTCCATAAATGCTCAGCTACACCAAAGCTGATCCATGAAGTATCAGAGGACAGGAAATAAAAATCCAAACAGTTGATTTATATGGAGTGATAAAAGAGTAGAACAATAAGATAGTAGATGAGATCAAAGATGATATAACTAAACAGATAAACAGATATACTAGTCTTAATAAACACAATGATCAGTCAGCTTACAGAAGACACAGTAAAAAGCTAACTGATTTAAACAAAACAATATAAAACATGAATGACCAGTTTAGCAAAGAATTAGAATTCATGAAAAGTTACCAACCATCAGCACAACTATAGCGGAGGCCCTCAAAATTCCTCTATTCCTCTACCACCACAAATAGATTAACTAGACAAAAATTTAACAAAGAAATATCAGAGTTGTACCATACCTTTGAACAAAAGGACTTCATAGATATCTACAGTTTTACACAAAGCAAAAACAGAATATACATTGTTCCCAGCAGCACATGAAACTTTCTCTAAAACAGAGCTGATACTATTCCATAATACATACTTAAATAAATACAAAAGAATCAAATTATCCCATGTATATTATCTGATCACAGTGTAATAAAATTAGAAACTGATAGTAGAAAAACCTACAGAAATTATGAAAAGATATAGAGATTACACAGTATGGAATTAAATCAGTGATTTACAGAAGAAATCAAGGAAGAAATTAGTCAGTTGCCAGGATCAAATGATAATGCCAATAAAACATATCAGATCCGACACAACGCAAGCAGTCAGTTGTGAGTGCCTATATCAGAAAAACAGAGTGATCCCAAATGAAAAACCTAATGATCTAAGGTCCTAGAAAAACAAGGACAATCCAAATCCAAAACTAGTACAAGTACAGAAACTTTAAAGATCAATACAAGAATTAATGACTAAAAAAAAAATACAAAGAATCAATGAATTGAAGTCCTGCTTCTTTAAAAGAATAAACGAACTAGACAAGCTCTTAGCCAATCTTACCAAAAAGAAAAAGAAAAAAGGAAAGAAAAGGCTCACATCAATACAATTAAGAATGAAGAGTGCAAAATTACAACAGATATTGATGAAATCTCAATTTCTATTAATAGCATACAGTTGAATAACACAGAGAATATAGAAGCTTATAATTATTACAAATTAAATATAAACATTTAAAGAATTGGAATATACAAATAGTTTACCTCTTGAAATAACGGTTTCTAACCCAGTTCCATTAATGAAAGCCCGTTTAATGGTCTGTGTTTTAATATCTGTCCAATATAAACGTTCCTCAGAGGCATCGAAGTCTATCACAGTAACATCATCAATATCAGGGACTGTGAAGGCCGTGATAAAGTTAAAATATGGATTGTCAATATCCACTCCTCTGATTTCAGAATGCCTTGCATAAAGAAGAAATTTTTTCATTTCTAGAAAAAGAATAGAAATTAGATGTTTTCCTCTTATAATGTTGTGAAGTTTGAAGCAGTCCACAAATTCTAAAATACTTTTAATGATTTAATACATTTTAGTACTTTAAAATAATCAATATTTGATTAAAATGCAGAAATGACTCATCTAAGGCTCTTAAAAGGAACAAGTGTAAAACAAGCTAGTCATCATTAAGTCATCACTTTTAGATAGCTACAAATGCCAAGAAGTTACCAGTAGTTGATTTGATCTTAGAATTTCAAACAAACTTGCTAAAATACATGAATGCTACACATGTCCAACGACACACTGTACACACTGCAATTTTAACAATATAGCAAAATTACAACAGACATTGTCAAAAATCTCAACTTCTTTTATTAATAGTGTACAGTTAAATAATTCAGAGAATATAGAAGACTCACATCCTTTTTGAAGGGATCTAATAATATTTTTCTAAATTGTGACTTTAAAATTGTTTTTTTGATGTCTCCCCCATCAAAACAAGGGCTCAAAGGAAGTTTTCATTGTAAATTTTGCAAATTTGTAGTAGTTAATTTTGGGAGACATATTACCATTTTTACTTCCACATGCACTTTTCTTGCACCGGGTTTATCAAACATCAGTAGGGGAAATAAAACAAGGGTTGCAAACATTTGAGTATTTTATTGTTCTCTTTTGATTATTGTTATTCTTTGAGATGCATTGTTATTGTATAAAATTAAAACTATGTATGTCTACCTATAGTCCCAAGATAATTTCTGGTGAATAATTTTCATTTCTGCCCTTAAGTAAATGATTTAGAAATTAAAAAAAAAATAATTAAAAATCACTAGTTTTCACTCATAAATATCATTACTGTTTAGCTAAAACATTTTTTACAAATCTTTCCAAGTTACATATTTTATTACATTTTTCCCCTTTCACTTTGATAATCTCCTACAAAATGATGTTAAAGTAAGAGCAAGAGATTAGAAATGTTAAGTATGCAGGTTCCTACATCATCATTTTCCGATAATGCACTTTCGCTTACAAATCTCCCTGTTTTGCAGAGATAAATTCTGCTACCACACTTAATAAGACAGTAGCAGGAAAACATGAGTACAGCACCAAACAGCAAAGTGCAACATATCACCTCTTTAAAAAACTGTGTCAGTCTTCCCAGAACTAGATGAATTGCCAATAGTGGCCTGAAATAGCAATGCCTAAAATGTATTTAAAGGTGTTAAAAACCTCTTCCCTGCACTTTGAGTAAAATCTAATACAATTTGAGAGAATTCAATTTGGATTTAGATAAGAGCAGTAAGACATGTACCATAGCAGGTCTTCCTGTCCGAGGAAAGCTTCATCAGGTGGGGACAGGCGCAGGCGGCGCTCCGGTTGTGGTTAATGAGACACAGGTGAGAGCAGGGGCCTCTGCCATTATTGGCTGCGCAGGGATTGGGAGCTGCAATTACACAGTGAAATATTGGTGTGACGGAGGACCGCTGAATTAAGGAAACTCTCTGGCAGACAGGGGTTATCCAGCTAACGATTCGAGTAGTTTCTGACATTTTTTACATTATTAGGATAATTAATATGATAATAATAAATAATTATACCCAGTCATTATGTTATTCAAAACATTTTTTCGCTCATTGACAACAACTAAGATAACTGAATTGCCACTAACATAAACAGTATGCAGCCTAACTCAGTGGGAGATATCTGAAGGATTTAGTCTGAGAAGCCAGAGGAAATCATGATTGAATATAGTGTATAAGAAACTCAGGTAGACTATAATCTGGTCCTGGTAAGTTCTAATGGATGGCACTACTCTCCCAACCTATTTTGTAGATTCCCTTCTTGACTTAGCACACCACTCTTAAAATTTTCCCCAGGAAACTGTGGTTACCTATATCCTCTTTCTTCAGGCCATTTGCTCTTTTTCAAACCACAGTCCTGTTGAAGAAATGTCTGTCTTCATCATTAAGTCATTACTTCTTTATTTTATTTATTTATTTATTTGTGTGTGTGTGTGTGTGTGTGTGTGTGTGTGTGTGTGTGTGTGTATCAACTGATTCCATGGCTAAAGTTTGCTCCATATACACATAGACGTTCCTTTACATAAATAACACATGATACATCTAAATTTAGAGCAGAATATTAAGTTTTGCACATTTTCATTCTATTATGCTTTTTGGATAATATTTTAATTCAATTTTATTATAGAGCCTACCTAATAGAATAAGATCATCAGAACTAGGCTATTAAGTTGAAGGTAGGAAAGAGTTACACATTCTGATCCACCAGCAATATTTTAGCTTTCAGGTAATAAATGGTATCTTTCTAGCAGGTAGACCTAGCGCTCCCAGTAGTATGAGGTTCAAGACATGCTATCCCAAGCTGAGTGACCTTGATATATTGAAAAATGGCATATGCAGAGAGGTCTCTGACCTTCTCTCCAGTCTTCTTTTTTGAGGCACATCAAAAACCTAGAAATGATTTTTCTGACCTTTCCCTGAAGCAAGTCATAAGACTCTCATGTGAGATGTGCACTCCCAGCACCCAGAGGAAGGAGCATCCTTGTCTCTTGAAAGGAAAGCCCACAAAGTATCTGCACAAACGGGACCTGTTAACATTTCCCTATTTTATTACCATTACATCTAACTGCTTTTGTTCTATCATATTTCACCACAACTGTCCACTCTTCAACAAATCTGCCACAAAAATACACATAATTTTTGAGTTTTCTTTTCCTCATCAAGTCTTCTTGTAAAAAAAATAAATAAATAAAAAAATCCTTATACTAAATAAATGCATAGATTTCCTTGTTAATCCGTCCATCGTCATAGTGATCACAGTCATTAATCGAGGGTGAGGAGAGAAAAATATTTTTCCTCTAGTACAGCAGTTAATATTCATCTTGTAAGGCTTTGAAACACAAAGAACTTCAAAGTCAAGGAAATATAACTATATACATATGAAAAATTAATTGAATTTGATAAATATTCATGGCAGACTGGGCAACATTCAGTACTTCCTGCATCAAGAAAATAAAAGTAATGTATGCCTTTGCATTTGTTAAAAAGAGTAAGTAAATGAAAGCAAATGAAAGTCTCTCTTAAGAAAACTACGGTAAGAGCAAAAATTGCTCAAAAACAGTAGAAATTACTATCCTGGAGATTTCTTAGAGCAAGTTCTTCTATCACACAGAGTGAGCACTCTGTATTTTGCTCCTTCTGACTGATTTCATCTGTTACAACCGGAGTCCCTAAGGAATTGCAATTCTAAGAAGAAAGAGTGTAAATGTGAAAGATCTCAGTGTTGGGAAACTGTTAAATACCTAGATCATCTTCACCCAGTATGGTAGATAGAAAGAGAAAACTCAAAATTTCCCACCCTTTAATAAAAAGAAGAGAATGAAGAAGAAAAAAATAAACTAAATAGAAAAAGGAATGAAAGAGAGAGGAAAGAAGAAGACCTCTCCTCAAAAACACTGGTGTCAGAAACAATTCCCTTTAGGAAAATTAAAAGGAAATTTCATCATAGCCTAATGGCAGGTACTTGGACTTCACTTTGTACGTCATTATTTTTAGCCCAGAATTATACTAGCTTTTCTTAGCATTCTACAATTATGATGAAATACTTCTTTTAAATAAAAGATACTAATCTCTATATACATAGAAAAATGATATTGACTTTGTAGACAAGTATGTGTTATTGATAACACCACAATGTATAATTCATGACATTTTGTGCTTCACAGATTGGAAAATCCACAAAGAAGTTTTACTTTCTACTTTATCTAGTTTATTTACAAACAGCCAGTTAACCTACCTATTCTGGTTCAGGAGTTACCATCTATAAATCTCCTGCCGCAGGTTGAAATGTGCATATTATAAACTAAATTCCTTAATTTGATAATAAGAATAGATAACTGGTAAATGCATAATTAGAAAGAAATCTAAAAAGAATTAACACGATTATTATAAACTGAGAGGAGAGATGAAAGTCTCAGCTTTATCTCTTACATTTTCTACTATACTCTTGAGCACTAGTCAGGCTGGTTTTCTTGCTGCTCCTATTCAGTCTTTATTCTGTTCCACTGTGTCCATTTTTATAAAGAAGTCAGGAATTTTCCTTTCAAAAAACAATATTTAAGAGTGAAAGCACTTTTTCACTTCTCTTTCACTACCATATTTAATCATTTTTCAGGTGTTGTCAGACTTACCCTAATAAGTGTTCCTTTTTCCCTTTTTTTTTTTTTACTATTCTCCTCTTCTAATATAAAGTTTATTTTCTCTCACCTGAACAATAGCTACAGCCTTATACCTAATATTCTATGGTACTTCTCCAAATAAAACATTCTATCTTTCTTACACATTAATCTGTTTTCCAGCTTTATCTACCACTATATTTCTAGATATGTATCATGTACATGCTAAAATGGACTCTTCATTAATATCTGAATATCTATAGCTTGTCTTTTTTCACCTATACCTGATAGGCTTTTCTTCTAGAATTCCATCAACATTATATTTATATTTATGTACATTATATTACATTCTGTGAGATCCAGCTCTAATAATTTTTCTTCCATGAGACATTTTCTAATAAGGCCAAAATTGGGGCTGGGGATTTAGCTCAGTGATTAGAGTGTTTGCCTTGCAAGCACAAGGGCCTGAGTTCGATCCCCGGCACCACAAAAAAAAAAAAAAAAGGCCAAAATTGCTGATTTCCTCCAATGGCTAAATACTAGTTTTAATTATTGGCGTTACAAATGATTATATAATCTATTCTTTACTATACTATTTTCTAAGCATTTATTTTACTTATTCATTTTTGATGCTGGGGATTGAACATCATGTAATGGTAAGCAAATGCTCTACTCCCAGCTTAAGTGATTATTTTTCATTTCGTGACATATAACCATATGTCTTATATCAGTCTACATGAATCTCTCTAGCTAAACCCAGTAACTGGCCAGCCTTTTTCTGTAAAAGAGTGGATGTAAATATTTTCACACTTGTATGCTTTTTGTATTCAACAATATCTTATCAACTTTACTACCTTAGTAAAGAAGCAGCCATAAGGCAACAGAAGTGAGCAGGTGTACTGTATTCAAATAAAACTTTATGTACAAAACAGGAAGAGGGCTGAATTTAGGCTGATGGTTGCAGATTATTACCTGGAGTTAGATGTGCTGTGATAACAAAAACTGTCACATACACATGATTTTTTCTTAAAATTTCTACACATAGATTATTGTGTTAGTCTTAGTGATTTTTTGACTCATATCTGCTCATAAATGTACATGAGTATATGCATTAAATGGCAGTATTCTAAAAATTTGAAAAGTGAATTAATCTAATGCACATAATGTGTGCAAGTGAAAAGATGCAGTAATCCATAACTACAATATTTTTACAGAAGAACCAAATGTTAATTTTGCAATCACATAAGACTATGTGAAGAAAATAGTATCATTAAAGATAATTTCATACAGACTGTGTTTAATTACTACTCATTTCTCATCAGCAAAAATTAAACACTAGAAAGTGAAACAATTATTTTACCTAGTAAATTCAAATAAAATATATGCTAATGTCAATGCAGTGTAATATATATATGGCATTTATTTACCCAAGACTATTATGTTCAAGCAGAAGAATTCCAAGATCCAATTTGTTAAAGTGAAGGATATTTTTCTCCTTTTGACCTAGTCATTTTTGATAGTTGATAACATTTATCCTATCGATGAACTTCAGCGGTACAAAGATAATTACGAATATAATGAAATAATTTACTATGTTGCTAATTTTCCTTTTGAAAAGGATTTAATATTCTTAAAGGATTTTCAGAAGTGCTTTGCCATTAAAAACTAACCTCGGTTTCCTTATGACAAACATTGTAAAATGGCAATTTTAATATTTGATATTGAAGAACTTGTGTGAATTCCTGATTTGTTTATTTATTTGTCTTTTATTTGGGGAGTGGGATATTGACAATCAAAGCAAGCCCTTGCACATGTTAGTTGTGCTCTACTATTGCACTGTATCCTTAGGCAATCTCTCATTTAAAATACATACACATGAGCAAGTAAAGTATGTTCATATTGCCTCAGTTTCACGAGATTCCAGTAATGGTATGTACATAGCAGCTATTTTCATTGAATAATGTCATACTTTATGGATTAATTTTATACTCTATTCAAGTTTTATGAAATATAAAAATGTCTAAAAATCTTTTCTGATCATCTACAGATATCTGTACTATTCACTAATAATTTTTAAAGCCAAAAAGTATTACTATTTATTTGCGCAAAGTTTCTCTGAAAGGATGAACATGAATATGTAGTACAGTATTAAAGGTGAGGTGAATGTTAAAATACCAGTAAACTTTCAGTCACTATAAAAAGGGATCTGTCTTTTTGGTATTTTAATTGACTTATTGTTTATTTCATTTGCTATATGCTTTGAAAGGACAAGCATTTTTCTCAAAGAAGTTTCCAGCATTACAATGTTTTACCATTTTAAGCAGGGTATATGTCAGATGAAATAAGTCTCCCAGTGACAGTATATGGTTTTATGAAATAAGGGGCTAGGAATATGATTCACTGGTAAAGCACTTTCCTAGTAAGCATGAGGTCTTGAGCTCCAGCCCTAGAACTGGAAAAACAACAGAACATAACAAAACAGAACAGAAAAATACATTATTAATATGAGGAGAACAATATTTTTTTTAAGAGTTAATACTACATTAGAGAGATCACACACACTACATGTACATACGGGTATACATGAAAAAGGAGGGAAAAGAAATACGGTTAAACCTTCAAGGAAATTATGCGAGTGAACAATTCAAGCAACCTGCAAAGATTGGAGATTCTCCTTCACTGTACTGAAACACGTTTTTGAAAGTATTTTTTAGGAGTGTTTGGAACCGACTTTTATTAATAAGATGAAAACTATTACTCAGAATTATAGTTGAGTATGTTAATATCACTTTAGGAAATAGTTTATCCTCCAGATTTCACAAGTGATAGTTTTTGCCCTAAGGAACAATGATATATTAATAGTTTTAGAATATATATATTTTTTTAGAATATATATTTTTACATAATAATAAACTGTTTTCAGATAAATATTTTTAAGAAAACCTTAATTTTATAGACATATTTTCTTGATGCAATTAGAGGCAGTTAAGTCATTTTATGCAAAAGCCACACTTTAAGAACTCAATTAGCACAGTCGAGTGGGTAAGTAGGTTTATATTATTTAATCTAATTTTTGTATTGAGGAGAAATCCCTATCTTCTTATTCCCTTTTTCTGATGGATTTTGATTTTTCTAAAGGATTTTGTCCCATTAATATTACCTAAAAATTGTGTACATTTGTGAGTGGCTATGGCTTTTAAGATCAAAACAGAAAGAGGGAAATGAGTGAATAGCCTGTCTTTAAAAGTAAAATAAAGTGTTCCTTGTAAAATAGCAGTATTTTTGCTAACAGTATTTAAGACCCCTTTTAATTTAATTATTTTCAGACAGAAGTTTCTTCAAGAAAGACAAACATCTGTAACTGATGAAAGTTTAAAAGAAAGAGTTTTTAATACTCTGGATTTAATGTGAGAGTTACATTTTTGAAATATTTCAACAAAAAAAATTCCAATTAAACCAAATAAAGAAAGGCAAAGAAAATGAAAACCAGAGTGGTGGAATTCTTTTGGATCCCTAAGAAAATTCAACTCCACTAGTTCGTAAATCTTGATTCAAAATGTGATTAAGAAAACACCTATGGACCAAGTGAATATACAGAGAAGAATGGCAAAGTTGCTGGATGATAGAGTCAACATATAAAAAAAAGTTACACTTCCTCCAACTTTACAAACATCTTTTACAAGGCCAAGAGGTTGAGTTTTTGGTTGTATTATATAAAACAAAGTATATGGGAGACTTTGTGATAGATTATTTGTCTATCTATCTATCCTATCTATTATTTACTTAACAGATCCTTAGTATTTGCCAACTATCCTCTAAGTATTTCAGAGAATATTGCATTTACTTTTTGTCCTAATTCTGTTTTACAGGAAAATAGTAGGGAAAAGTCATGAAATGAAGATATGATAAAATTGGAATTTGAAACTAAACAGGATGGCTCAACAATCTTTCTCTTTACTATATTTTCTAAATTGATTACTTGAAGGTTCTCTTATTTAACAATATAGCCCAATGGTTTAATAGATTTAATTTTTGTTAAAATAAATATATACTAATATCTAATCTAAGACACATGTAAAATTACAACAACATATGCAAACAAATGCACTAAAATTGCTCTCACTAAAGTTATTGTTGAACTTTCTCCAGGTAGACAAAGACAATGAGGTATCTCTCATAATATTGCTGCAAAAGTTAATATTATTGGCTAGTGTCATCTTGAAACTTTATCCTTAGTTTTTGTGATTATGCTGTCTTTTGATTCCATAATCTTTTGCTGATCTTTCCCTCAATATCCTCCTTTGCCCTCCTCTTAGCTTTGGTGTCTTCCAGGGATCTATCTTTGCTCTTTTCTCATTTTCTGACATATGTATTTTTAAGAGTTCTCATCCACCTTCTTGTCTTCAACCTACAATGGAATGACAATGAAAGCTCCAGATCTAGCCTAAACTCTTCTCGCCTTTTTAGTCCTAAATACTTAATTGTATCCCACAAATATAAAAATTCACCATACCTAAAGTTTGATTTTTCTAGTTGATCCTTTTAACCAGGTTTCAGCAAACTATGGCCAAGAGGCTAACATTGACATGTGAGCTACTTTTTAAATTGTTTAGAAAGACACTCATGAAGAATAATATTTCATGATACACAGAAATTATATGAAATTCAAACTTCAGCATCCAAATATTAACACCTTTTTTTACATAGAAACACTCATGCACTTCCACGGGACCACATTTACATTACTGCAGCATGCTGAGTAGCGTGGCACAGTCCACAAACCCTAAAATACTTTGTGGCCTTTATAGAATCGGTTTGCTGACAACTCTTGGAAACCTTCCACCATGGCCTCTGTGTCACACTGTGGCTGTGAAGCCAGTTACAGGAGCTAGCAGCTCAATTCTTCTTTCCCTCCCAGCCTCCATAGCCACAACTCCTATCATTATTTTATTAAACAAACTTTGCCTCTAACTAGTCCTCAACTATACCATGCTCTCTGTTCTTAAGATGATCTCCCCGATTTTACTGTCAGCCACTCTTTGTGATCTACTATAGGAGTTTTCTGTGATAGCTAATTTTATGTATCAACTTGACAGGGCAAAAAACTCCCAGACAGCTGGTAAAGCATTATTTTTTAGCATGTTTCTGGAAGACATCAGCATTCGTGTCAATACACAGAGTAAAGAAGATCCTGCCTTCTCCAGTGCAGGTAGACAGCATCCAATCTGTTGAGGGAGTGATGAGAGTAGAAAGGTGGAAGAAGGACAAATTTGTTTCCTCTTCGGGCTGGCACATCAGTTGTCTCCTGCCCTCTGGCACCAGCACTACTGGTCTGCAGACCTGGGAACTCCTGGTTCAGCACTTATATCATTGTCTTGCTGCCCTTCCTAGTTCTCCGGCCTTTGAACTTGGCTCAAATCACACCGCTCGCCTTTCTGGCTCCCCTGCTTGCCCAGAGCACATACACTGTGGGATGTCACAGCCTCCATATTTCTATCAGCCAATTTCAAATCCCTCTCTCTAAACACCATTTAAAAAAATTTAATTCACATGTATATAAAATACACAATACTAATTATATGCAATGCAGTATTCTAAAAATATTTCACATATTAACTCATGTTTAATATGTTTGTGTTTATCAGTTGTACATATATACCTTTATCTACAATTAACATAGAATATAACAAAAACAGAGATTTTTAATAACTTGCCATTAATGTCTAATCATACATAAATATCTTAGAATCATGTGTTTAAAATAAAATGGTGCTACTGATGAAGGGAACATCATGAAATTAATAAATCAGATTGGGGATTTGATCCCAGGTCATGATATTAAGGTTAGATGCCTCGTACTGTAATTTTTTTAAATTTAGATTTTAAATTCTCTCCATTGCTCACTCATGTCGCATATGTTTAGGCTTTTATTTTATTCTTTCCTAATCTAACAGCAACAACATGAGAACCAAAAGATCTAAAATAGATTTTTAAATATTCTGCTTGTGTCCAGTAACTAAACGGGATATTTATATACACAGTGAATGCTTACTTATAAGAAAATTAATATTAAAACATTAATTTCCTATTTGAATTGGATAACTGCAAAGAGTATGTACACTCCTTATTTCTTTAATTTGTGAAAGACATATTTCAATTTTATCGCACTGAATGTTAGGCATTTTTAAAAATGTGTTATTTCTTTCAGGATCCTCACACTACTATTCACCAGAGAAGAGAGAACCATTACTTTCTGTGTTAATGCTGAGCCCTTGTCACCATTTTGATTCCAATTCTGTACTTGGTAATAATAGTGGATATGTTCTTGCATCCTTTTGTCCCCTAGCAGCGGAAGTGTTACTTCACTGAAGCAGATAAATAGGACAGGTAATGACTGTTATATGCTCAGTGATCCTTATAATAGGGAAGAGTAGAATGTTCTCTGATCACTCTCAAAATCTGAAACTAACTGGCTTTCATTTAGGCAATAATAAATACTCTTTTAAAACGACAATTTTTAAATGTATGTATAAAGACTAGAACACTTACTTTGCATATTGAGAAAAATGTTAAACTAGATTCAAGTAGTTTAAAACTGTTTTATTTTATGCAAAGTAGAGAAATCTCATAATCTCTTTTTGAGGTAAGTAAAAATGTCAAAAACGCTTTTTCTCATCCAATCTAATTGCCATTAATATATCATTTATTTTCCATATGTACAAACATATCAGGAAGCCTTGAAAGTATCCTGATCCTTTGTGCTCTGTGTATTTTCCAAGGTCCTAGCAGTGTGGAAAAGTCAGATTTTTTTTTTTTTTTGATCCTATTTTAAGGGAGAGGAACTACGCATTACATAGATATGGGCCATTTTTCATGGCCTACTTTATTTAAATTGCTCTAAATATAAAAATTATAATTTCTATAACATACTAAACAATTTAGGGGATGAAAATATAGTGCAATTTTTGTACTTACAAAAACCAAAACTTATCATGTCTTGTAAGAATTTGTCACCCACAGTATTTGTAACTAGATAATCCTTCACGGTGAAGAAAATTTTTAGGGAAGAGTATCACTTTCATTATACCAGTGGCATATCACTGGTCAGAATGACAATATCTTGCTTTGATTATTTAAATTTAATATATGTACTGAATACTTATTAAGCTCCATACTCATTCAGTTATATAATATCTTTGGTGTTCTAATGCTCTGCAGATTATGGGCTGTTGTCAAGCAGGTGGGGAAGGATTAAAGTAATTGTTCCCTTAGTCTAGGATGCATAGTTATTCCCAAGTGACACAAAAGGATGTCATATAGGAAAGTAAACTGAGAGAAACTGTAATCATATGAGAAGAGAACTTGACTCAATTAGACAAAAAGAGAGAAGGCACAGAAAATTTTACAAAGAACGGTTGGTAGGAAAACTACTATTGCGGGAGAATGAATGCCAAGTACTGAAGAAAGACACAGGGTGGCCATGGGATATTGTCAACCACAGAGATGACTTCTTTAGTCAAGTCTAGAAGAAGGTCTATAGCGATGGTGGTGAACCTGTGGCATTCAGGTCACTCCAGAGTGTTTGTATCACTGAAAGCTCTAAAACGTTCGCCATCACTGATCTGTAACTGGAATTTAAAATAAGGCTTGAAGTGTCGGTCAGAAGACCAGAAATAGCAATGACCTAGAAGAACTGTGCACTGACAGAAAGGGATGCAGAGGAAACTGTCTTCTGCAGGAGGAACAGAATCATCTGAGAATCACTTGTACAACATTTTTAAGCGAAAGGAAAATAATTTGCACAGGAATGAGACTTCCACAGGTTACGGCACATTTAACATGGAAGAAGTGTAAAAGGTTGCACTTATGTTGCCTCAGACGGCCATGGTGTCCCAGAAAACAAAGAAATAAACCAACCCACAACTGAGATTTGGAAGAAGAACATTTGCAAGTATCGAGTAGAAATGAAATAGCAGAAATGAAATCACACAACCATGAGAAAGATTACTATTGAACCACGATGTGAGATACACAAGGAGAGACAGAATCACTGCTCCCATCAACTCACTTCTCTTTCAGAGGAGGAAATCAAGCAAATGAATCATTGCTTCTCATGCCCCACCTTCTCACCTCCCAACATGCTCCCCAGACCCTACAGTGCGGCAGGTAACACAAACGTGTCCTTAGTGTTCTCCTGCAACTTACTGGTCATGTTTGTATAACAGAATCCAAATTCAAAGACTGTATAACATTCCCACAGAGTCTTTCTGATGCAATGTCACTGATTAAAAACTGGAGGACTAAGTGTTATACTCCTAATTTCTAAAACATGTCTTTTCATTTCAATATAAACAAAATTAAAAAGGGAAAGACAAAATACCATCTCTACTTAAAATACTGCTTCCATGCTCAAGCATACATGAAATGTTAGTGACTGCTAACTTGCAGAAGTTACTTTACAGTTCCCACACGGTGTGACTGACACAAAAACACTTTCTGGATGGCTGATGTATGACAAACACTTACCCTGAGGCTGACGACTGGGATGGTAAATCTGAAGGTCAAATGGCTGTGCGCTGGTTTTCTGGATCACACTGACATTCTGCCCTGTCCACTTATTGGCTTTGGACAGTGTGTTGGTCCTCCAGTCTGTCCAATAGACCTCACTCCCATACAGAGACACAGCAAAGGGATGGGAAAGGTACTCATGACCTCGAATGATTTCTATCATGTTAGTCCCATCATAGAGGGCTGAATAAATCGCATCTGACCTAGAGAAAAGTAAATGTTAATTTGTCAAATCTCACTGAAATGGTCCAGAGATATAATTATGCAGCTCAGATAAATAACAGAGAAAATCCCTTTTTCTTTTCTTTTTTTTCTTCTTTTTTTGTGGTGGGGATCGAACTTAGGGTCTTGTGTTTGCAAGGCAAGCACTCTAACCACTGAGCCAAATCACCAGCCCCTGAGAAAATACTTTCTACATACTTTATAGGCCTCTCTGATTTGCCTAACTCAAAAAAATTATCGCTAATATCAATATATCTATTAAAACATGTATGTTAGAATACTCTCCAAACTGATAATATTAACCGAGCAAAGCAAAATAAAATATAGAAAATAAATCATTTTTAAAACCTGGCATCTGTCCAAACAATCCTTTTTTCAAAGTGGTCCACCGTTAGTCCATTTGGCCAAGCACCCGTTGTCATGTCTTTGTAGATGGTCTTTCTCCCAGCGCCACTCATAGAGGCTGATTCTATGCGAGGAAAATTGGCGTCCCAGTCTGTCCAGAAAAGAATTCTGAAGAAGAAGAAGAAGAAGAAGAAGAAATAATGCCACTATTTCAATCATTCACCTCAGAACTATTTATTGAATGCTTACTGTATACTAGCTACTTGTTAGGCGAAAAGTTGCAAGAGAAATGGATGCATTATCTACCTGAGAACCTGAGACTCCAGAGGAGGAAACAGACTCATCCATGAATAAATAACTGCAACTTGTGAAATATTTCGAAGGCAAACAATTGCTATGACAGCAAATGCTAGATGAGTGGCCTGCTTCAATATGGTGATCAGGGCAAAGAACTTTGAGGAGGTGATATGAGATTGAAAGCGAAGGGTGAGAAGAGCAGAATAAAGAGCCTGATAAGCAGAATGAAGCGCACATGCTAAGGTCTAACAAGGAAAGGAATGTGGGCCGTTCCAGGCACAGAAACAAGGTCGGTTAATCAGAAGTGTGATGAGTAACAAGGGGGAAGAATATGAAATTGCAGAAAGCATTTGCGCAGTTTCATATGGTAAGGGAATTCTTGTGGACTTTATTTCAAAATAATGAGAAGTGCCTGAGCCTTTGAAGGTTTCTAAACAGGGGAGAAACGTTTTTATATATTCTATTCTATTCTGCTATATTGTATTTATTATATTATACAGTAATAACTTGGTTGTCTAACTCAATTCATTCTGAATTTGTGTTTGAACACCAAAAGGTTCGAGAACCAGTGCATTTTTCCCATAGGAAATAATGGAAAATCAAATAATTGTTTCTGAGGCTCAAAAATTATACAAGCCTTATATGTTGTCTGGGCACAAGTGGTGCTTAGACTGAAGATCACTCCTCTGTGTCCGAGGTCAAGAGGAATGTGTGACTCACTCTTGACCCCTGCACAGTTTTTTAGGTCGGATGTCTCGTTCAACTCTCAAGCAGAATTATGAACACCGAGCAGATTTTTCTCAAAGTTTGCTGTTTGAGTGAGGAAAGGTTGAGCTTGGAGCCACTGGATAACTGGGGTATTACTGCATTGTATTGCATTATAGTCACACATATGTGTATACACACACACACAATTTGACACACAGAAATGATTAGCATGGAGCACAGAAAAGATTAGTGTTTGAACATGAATGAAGACACACTTTTCTACAAAGGATAAATATTTTTAAAAGCAAAATTCCAAAGTCTTGCCAAATTGTAAAAGAAACAGAAAAGGGAGAGGGAAGGAGAAAAGGAGGGAGGGACATGGAGGGAGAGAGAGGACAATAATGTCAGTGTTTAAGTGCTACAACAAAATGGATGTGAAGGTAGATTAGTTTTCTTTATGAAGTAAGTATGAGTCACAGCCACAAGGACGTGCTTCGGAATGAGAGACCTTAGGACTGAACTCACTTCACTGACTATCTCTCAAATGATAGTTTTTTATCAATGATATTCTAAAAATTAGTGTCATAGAATGGTTTAGGAGTTTCCATAATTATGGCAGTGAGAAGATAACCATAAGTACAATGTCTCAATCATTTATTGTTTGGGCACAAAATATTTGAATAATTTAAAAGGTTGGGAAAGGAAAAAAAGTGAAGAGTAACATACCGAAGAACAATGTACTGACAATTGTTGAAGCTTGGTCACAGGTACAAGGCAATTTATTATACAATTCCTTCAGGTTTATGTATCTGAACATTTCTATGATAAAATTTTAAAAGCGTAATGCTTCAAAATTAAATAAATGGTTAACATTTTAAAAACTTGTACTATATGACATTTGTAAAATGTTATTGTTAGGGCTTTATTGTGAAAATACTTATATTTAAAGATAGGATTTATTTTGTATAAAAAGTATTAATTTTCTGGAAACAGTATAGAATGATTCATATGCAAAATTAATCTCAAAACAATACAACATACTGCTATTTCAATAGAAAATGAAAAAAGATTAATTAGTATTAATTAATCTGGTAGACTCTTCAGTTAAACAGTTAAATGTCTTTCTTGAAAACAATGAATATGAAATGGACCACATCTCACTTCAAATATAATTTTGGATGCACACATCTTTCATTGATACTGGGTTGTTACCTGTCAGCTTTTCTTTAAAGTAGCACTAAGACATATGATTTAAAATAGAAAACAGTATCATCATAGCATCGATAAAAGGTAGGGTGACCTCTTGTAAAACAAGGTTATGTAGAAAGAGAGCAAGTTGAAAAAAGAAAAGGAAAAACAGTCTATGAATACAAATTGAGGGAATTTTGGATTCACAGGCAGTTTTGCATATTTGTGGAGATGTCATGTCAGGTTAGATAAAGTTTACTTTGCACTACAGTGCTGGCTCAGAGACTACTGAAGCCCTCTCTTCCACCCATATGACAAATGGGGAAATGGTGTCTTGCCTTTTCTACCCAGTTACACCTTAGACAGTTGCAGCAAGTGTAATTCATATATCAGTAGTTCTGCAATTTTGGATTTTCTACATTAGCTTTACTAGAAATAGGCACGTGTTTTCCACTGAGGAGAAAAGCATGGCTTGGGATAGCTTACAGTATTCTAATATAAGTGGTTCCTTCGTCTCTGCACACTGCTAGTGTGAATATTGCTTTTCAACAGAGATCACTGTGGTACTAATATGTCACCAATTTTACTGGGAAATTTCTATCGCTTCTTATAAAATAACCCACTCTAGAATTAGTTATCCTAAAAGTGTTCTTAACCTTGCCATAAAACAGTTCACACAACCAATTTTAAGAGTAGATTAAAAAAAATACATTGATTTCAAGGATCATTGTTTCATGAGATTGTAGCTACTCTTGTACATTTTTAATGTTGTATTTTAATATAAAATCATTTTTTCTATTTCTTTCTTTATATATTTTTAAATGGATTAGCATTTTGATGATTACATTATTTCCTCAAATGCACAAAAACAGAATACCTCTTTATACAGGACATATGGAAATGTTCAGCTACTATTGCTTTTAAAAGAAAAACTATGATCTATGGATTCTATGGCTTCTGTATTCATAGGTTGGTTGGTATCTGGATTAAACTGAGTCAATAGACCATGAACAATTGCTATCATTATAGGCATGAAAGGGCCTTTATCTTCTACCAGGTCAAGCTGGAGAAAGAAAAAAAAAATGATCCCAGGAAAAAAGTGGGGTTTATTAATATATAATCTTTAGGTTTTCTAAAGCCAAAAATGGCTAGAAATTAGTTTCATTTAACATAGTCCCAGACAAAATTAAAGCTTTATTTAGGTATTTAGGTAACTCATTAATCTTCACAATTATTATTTTTTTTTCACCAGTGCAATTCTTATAGCACAGCCCAGTTATTACAACAATATAGAAAATGAGACTAAATGCTGGCATTGGAGCAGGGAGACACCAAGCAGTAGCACAGAATGAAAGAACTGATGTAAGTACACTGTGGATTCTCAACTCTCTGATGCCTGCTACTCCCTAATAATAGTTTGATGCTTAAAAAGGATTCATTTACACCTTCAGGTCACCTTAGCAATAAGTGCATTACCTTAAAATGGAAAGAAAGAAAAATGGCTCCTCCCTAAGAGTCCCAATTTACCATCTTAGAATAACTTGTCACTTGGGAGGCTGGTTCAAAACCCAGAAGCTGAAAAAACGTGGCATGATGGCCAATATATTTTATAATATAAAGTGAAGGCCAGTGATTCTGTGGAAGAATAGTTAATTAAAAACACTTCTTATTTGGCATTTGCAAAACATGTCAGAAAGATGTTGATTGCTATAAGAACCTAACATGAAAGTAAACACCATTTATAGGGATAACGTTATAGCTTGTTTGTTTCTCCATCGTACTGAGGGCGCAACATGGCTAGTCACAAACCTCTCTTTTCATTTGCTACATAAACAAAGTTTATACTATTCTTCATTGGCTATTTTTTTCTTTAAGTCATATACTTTGCACCTTAAAATGGATACTTAGGTACCTGTATGTTGCATGTAAATGAACTCAGATGTATGCATTCATTTATTTAACAAGCATTTATTTAGCACCACTGTATATGCCAAGAGGTGTGATGGACTTCACAGACTTGGGCAGCATTCCTCTCGTTATGGCAAGAGAAGAAATTCCTTTGGTTTTGTAGGGAATGTTGACAAAATTTACACAAACCATACCTCCAAAAATTATCCAGTAGATTTCTTTGAAAATAAAACTTGCATTGTAGGTTTAAAAAGCTTTGGGGTTCCTCTCAATGCTGATTCACGGTTTCTTCATATATTTCATAAAACTTTTGAAAAATAAAGGAAAATCATACATTTCTATTTACATAGCTCCGAGACAGTAAACTAAAGTTTAAATAAAATCATTTTTCATTGTTGCTTTTCAGTGCTTAGCTTGGCTTTGCTCTCCAGCGTGTGTGTGTGTGTGTGTGTGTGTGTGTGTGTGTGTGTTTACACGTATGCTTATTTTCCCATGTGAATCTATTTTACAAAAGTTCCAATGTTTGTCAGAATCTCAGGACTTTTCAGGAAAAATTCAATGAGCATGAAACTATTTTATATTTGCACTAGGTTTTTGTATTTAATTGCGACAACTATTGCTTAAAGGGGTTTAAATAAACCTCGTATCTTAATCATATCAGCATTCTGTAAAATAATTTTAATAATAAAAATTCTATCAAATCACGACAGCCAAACCTGTCAACCTTTCAATTAATGCCTAGACTAAAATAAATTAGTTCTGCCATCTGAACTTTGGTCATGTATGCCAGAAACAATTTTATAAGTGCTATTTCTTTCTGCTCTTTTTAAATACTTATTACCACTGTAATTATATTAATTAATTTCAAATTTCATAGTAACAATTAGTGATGGAAGGCATACTCTATCCCAGGAGCATTATCATGTTTTGCCTACACTCACTCTGTTTCTGTACTAACACTAGACATTAGAGGATATTTTACTTCTGGAGATCCCTTTATATCACTGAAGTAGTGTTGGTGTTTTCACTTACATAGCAACCTGTCTGTCCTTTATGTGTTTTTCTTCTCTCTCTTCTCAGGTTGGATATTCTCCAAATAAACTGAGATAAACTCGCGTATGGTAAGTATTGTTAGTTCAATAATTCAATACCGTAGAAGGTGAAACAACTCCCAAATCTGCTTTGTTTGTTCACACCAGCTTCAAAACTTCCACGCACCTGCTTTTTGTTTTTCTCTCTTGGTGCCTTTTGTTATTTGGGAAGCATTCACATTTTCCTTCTCATGTTGGTATGCCTACTGGGAATGCATCTTTTACTGTCACACAGAAAGTTTTCATGTAGATAAGATGGCAGTACAACTTACATGGGTCTGATAGGTGAAAATTTCACATCGGTAGTGGTTACACTGCAAATAAAACTCCTGTTGATAATGTGCTGGTACCTCTGTGTACAGTATAGGGTCGGGATCACTGATCTATTTGTACCTTGGGAATAGAGTGTTGTAAACTAAGGGCTTTTCTCATTGAACCTAACAGGTTGTTTCCAGGTGAACTGTTATTATAGAAGGTAGCTAATGAACTGGGTAAAGTGTAGACTGTGCAAATGAGAGAATACCCCTCTAGGCTAAAACAATAGCTACTTCCAGCTCATTATTGCCAGATCTCCCTAGTTTCAAAAGGAGCGATAACTCCAGGATTTTAGGTAAAATCTCTCAGTATTTTAAATTTTGACAATCGATTCAAATATATTTCAAGCATTGTTGAAAGTAAAGCAAGCACCTCAGTGAAAGTTGCTAATTCAGTCCCTGCTCCAGACAAGCTGCTTTGCCCCTTTAATTTCAGTATCTGAGTTAAAGAAAAGGAAATAAACTTCCAAGTCTATTTATTTCTGAGACGTGGGCATACACCAGAGCAAAAGCCAGAGCGTGTGGCTAGGAAGCAAATTTAAACACAAGGGGAGCTTTTCTCTATTCTGTATTTATAAACTCCTTCTTTTTTTGCTTCCCTCTCTCTAGAGCCCCAGCCCCAAATTCCCCTCAAAGTCCTATCTAACACTTGATTTGAAAATAGTTTTAGATTTTCAAACTAATTACCAAGTAAATAAATGATAAATAAAGAGCACTGTAAGTATTCTTGAACATCAGTTCCATCTTATTTTATCTATATGTATATATATATTCCCCTCAAAAAATAGCCAGGCATGGTGGTGCCTACCTGTAATTCCAGCCCTTTGGGAAGCTGGGGCAGGAACATTACATATTCAAGCCCAGCCTGCACAATTTAGCAATAGATCCTGACAAAAAAAATATAAGAAAAAGTGCTGAAGATATAGCTCAGTGTGAAGGCCCTGGGTTCAATTCTCAGTACCAGGAAAAAAGAATAAGAAAGAAGGAAAAAGCCCAGCGACGGCAGAATGGATAAAGAAAATGTGTTTTTTTTTTTTATACAATGGAGTACTACTCTGCCATAAAGTATGATAAGCTTGAGATATTCCTAGGTAAATGGATGCATCTTGAGACCATACTCTTAAATGAAATAAATTAGACACACATGTTTAAATACAAAATAATTTCTTTGGTGTGAGAAACTGAAGTGTATATAAAGACTAAAATGTATTATACAGGGAAAGGGAAGAAAATGTCCAAATGGGAAAGGGAACAAGAGAGGGGGAAAGGAACAGAGGGACAAGAGAAATAAGAAGTGGAAGGAAAAAATGGAAACAAATCTTTTGTAAATAGGGAGTGGGGAGGGGGTAAGGGGACGGGAATGGGAAAAAAAAAGAAGCAACAAGATATGTCATGTACAGGTACAAATCCCTTATGATGAATGTTATCACTATGTACATCTAAAATGTACCATTAAAATAAAATGTAGAAAAAAAAAGACAGAAAGAGAAAGGAGAAGAAGGAAGAAGTAAGAAAAAGAAGAAGAAAGAGAAAGAGAAGAAAGTGAAGAGGAAATTATTTTTAGTTCTGATTTATAGAGGGGCAATTGACAACTAAAAGAAAATAATGCACTTGATCCCTTAGAGTGAATGAATGGGTAGGATCTGGAAGGCATGTCTACTGACACCTAGTTCAGTGTGGTGTTTCTGTTCTACTCCTTCAAAAAAGAATACCCAAGGGGACACTATGGGGATAGTCTGAGTCACTCAATATTTAACATTGTTTTCCAGGGTGATGTACTTCCCAATAGTCAGCATGTCCCTGCTGGCCTCCTTCAAGCTTGTTTTAATTTTCTTTTAAACTGACTCCAACAACATGCAAAATAAATAAGGGCGAGGTGGTTAACATCTGTGACTATTTAGACCAAAGACTGGTCTTGTGGTTTGCAACGATTAGAAACAATTACAGCATTTCTTTTCAAGGCAAAGAGAAATTCATTAAATTACTACTTTGAAAAAGAGTTGCCATAGCTTCCAAAAGGACCTAATGCCCATATGCAGAAGATAATTTGAGCCTCTAAAAGTACCTATATATGTAATCCTGTGCCCAAACCTGTGGAAATAAATTTGTATTTACTGTTGTACAGTACACACAACTAAACACATGTAAGTATGCACACATATGCATATATATGCACAAAATAAGAAATTTGGTGCATAATTTATGAGTTAAATAAATTCAGTATTGGGCTGGGGATCTAGCTCAGTGGTTAGAATGGTTGCCTTGCAAGTACAAGGCCCTGAGTTCGATCCTCAGCACCAAAAAATAAATAAATAAAGAAATAAATTAATTAATTAATTAAGTATTAAATTGAAAGATTATTTTCATAGCAAATGAATGTGTAACTGACAGACTTCCTTACCCAAATCTTGGGTCCAGTGCAATGGCTCTGGGGTGTTCCATGGCTCCTGCTATCAGTGTAGTTCTTAGTGAACCATCCAGTTTGGCCACTTCGATTTGGTCCAGATTGCTGTCTATCCAGTATATGTTGCCTGCTATCCAGTCAACAGTCAGGCCTTCTGGAGTAGCCAGGCCATGCTCCACCACCACCTCTATGGCACTGACACCTGTAAAAAGGGGAAGCGGGACATGAAGTAGGAAACACAAAGGAAAGACCTGCTTGCAGTCAGCATTACAAAGAACTTAAACCTTGTTTTAACTGTGAGAGACATAGTGTAAAACTACTAACTAGCGCAGAGGAAACTAAGTATTTCCAAATTTAAAATTTCCAAGATTTAATTTCATAAATCTTTTCCTTACTGGCAGAGTGACATTTTTAAACACTTTTGAAGCTAGTACCAATAAGACACTGTGAAAAAGATATTTCTTGTTTCTGTTAAAATTAGTGAGATTTAATTCAAATGTTGATCTTCAAGGGTAAAATGAAATAGAAAAGCTATTGGGGCAATATATTTTATGGTTCATAAGTAGATATACTTTTTCACTCTTTAAATGCATGATAGATAACATAGCTATTATTATATTTAACCTTAACAAGATAAGCCCCAAATAATATCACATCCCATGGCTATCAGATGTACAGAATATAACAATGATACATGTAAAAGAAACAGCATTAGGGTGGACTGAACAAAAATACTTGATGTGGTAAAGAGCCATCGTATTTTATATTTATGCAATATTTAATTTCTTACGAAATGTTTAAAAATTTCATCTAACAATATTTTTCTAATTGGATAGCATCATACTTTATTGTGCTGCTAGTTAGAAATTTGTTGGTTAGTTGGTTAATAATTAGTTGGTTAGAAATTTTAAAATATATTTTAACAATTAGCAATCTAATCCCATATATAAATCCACTTTTAAATCAACATGATATAGATCCAAAATTCAGACATTACAATTATGTTATGTGTTTAAATACTACTATTTGTCAAAATTGCAAATGTGATTTAGAGAGGAATTAACAATTTGATAAATATACCTTGCCCTTTGAATGCTACATAAAGGCAACTTTTCCAATGAAATATTATATATATTCATCTCAAAGCCTTTGCTACTTAAGAAAGATCTAGTTTATAAAAAATAGGTAAGTTGAATTATGGCAGAACTATTTAGCTGATGTTAGCAGTCTTTGTACCAAATTCATTATTTTTTTGACTTATAGAGAAAGATAGTAACCAAATAAAAAGCAAGCTATTTTAACTTACAAAGTTTGACTACAGATATGTAGAAATCAGTTTTCCCCCATAGTAAAGTACTTCACCATATGTCTATGTGAAAGTCTACAATTAAACATGTTATAAGTAGAGTAGCCCTTCACTATTACATTCCTTCAACATATCTTCACACATACATGTGACATCTCTGGTTTTAAAAATAGAAACAACAGATAAACAACCAAAAGTCAAAGACTATCAAAATTCTTTCTGATAACAATATACATTTTTGAATTTTTATTTAAAAAGTAACTTCAACATTAAGTGAAATGATAGTATTTGTACCTCCACTTTCAGAAAGTTTGCCCCGGTATATTCTGTCTTCTACAACATCTGTCCAATAAAGTAAACTTTGATTGAAGTGAAAATCAAGTGCGATGGTATTTCTCAGTCCAGGAACAAGCAGACTATAGTCTCTTTTATGAAGATCAATCCTTCGGATCTCATGCCGAATAGAAAAGATGATGAATGCTTCAAAAGGATCTGAAATTAGATTTATTTTTGATAGACTTAAGAAAACATTTATATACTCTGAGTAAGTTAAATGAAGCGTTGAGGTCAAAATCTATTCATTTAAAAACATATTGATTATATAATGAAACAGTACGAGAACAGTTCCGATGGAAAGGCAAAATAAAGGATTTCTGTTTTCTTGGAATTTTAGCAGACAATCCAACCTCAGAACGAACCATCACCACAGGACTTGGTTTGTGTAGACTAAAACCTGCTCTGCCACTCTTAGCCTATCATATACCTAACTAAGGAGAAACATACAATGATCTAACAAAAGAGACTTTATGAAGACTTACTGAGTTTACTGGAAGTTACTGGGTAGATCTCTATGCCTTGTGCTGCCAATGTTCATGTCCCTGTTTAAATAAGCCTATTTGAACTGTTGAGTATTGCAATCTTCAGGTTTGAATCATTCACAAATAAACGATTTCTATACTTGTTGTGACTACTAAATTTAGTTGTGTCCACTTAATTGACTCAGAAACCACCCAGAGAATTGATGAAGCGTAATTCTATGTATGTCTGGGGGTGAGACCTTAGGTACTGTATATGGTCTCTGGCCCCTTCCTGTCTGGTGCTACTCCCTTCCTCTGATTCTCATGCACTCAGCAAGTAGCTTTGCTCCGTCACACTCTTCTGCCATGATGTTTCTGCCTTGGATCCAGCTGGCCATGGACTAAATCCCCTGAAAGGTGAGCCAGATTAAAACGCTCCTCCTTTAATTTGTGGATATTAGGTATTATGTCTGAGAAACAGGAAAGCTGACTAAAACAGAAAATTGGTAACTGAAAGTGCTTACTCAAAAAAAATGGAATATATATTGTACAATTTTATTTCTAAAAAATGTCCAGAATAGGCAAAAAATGGATTATTGGCTGCAGACCTTGAGGTAGATACTGATGGCAGTGACTGCTAATGGACATGAAGGTTGTTTTGGGAGTGATACATGTATTAGAAATTTAAGATTATAGTAATGACTACACTGAAATGTATACTGTAAAAGGACAAATTTTATGGTATGTGAATTATGTCTGAGTCCCTATGTTATTAAAAATAGAAATAAGTTAATGAATGTGAAAACTGTAAAAGACCAAAGCTGCACAAAATACTAGTACTTATAGTTTGCCATTAAAAGTACAGGTTCATATTGGGTTAAATAGTTTTCTCTGAATCAGCTTTATCTTTATAACTGTACTCACCTCTGAGAACTCTCTCATCTATTTAATGGAAAAAATACAATATGCCAACAATTTAAAGTTATTTCTTCTCTATATGTCTGTGCTAGTTGAATGAAACAAAATTCATCCTTTATAAAATTCTATTAAAATTTCAACTCAAGAATTCAGAAAATAAAAAGATGAACTCAAAGAAATTAGAATGAATATTAAATATGAGAAGAGAAATTGATAACAGAACAAATAGATTATCAAGAAAACCTAAAATAATTTATTTGAAGAACTAATAATAGACTTATCATTTTATACATACATGTATGTATATATGTATATATAGTACAGCAGCATTAGTCATCAGTCAAATGCAAATACATAACAGATGACAAAAGGAAGAAAAAAATAGGAAAATACTTATAAATATAGAAAACAAAAATATAGAAATAAAAAAGAATGAGATATTCTCATTCATACTCATACATGTCATTTAAAATGTTTTAAAAATATAAAAAATAGGTTATTTGCTAGAGTAAAGTTTATCAAAACTCACTGAAAATACAGAAAATATGAAGAGTTCTAAAACTATGACAAGTATTGATTCTGTAGTAAAATTATATGCTCCAATCAAACATAAAAAGAAAAAACACTTAAGACAGAGAATTTAGAAAAGTGGTACTGAAAGTTATATCCATAGACTGTTAAAATCCACAGACTGTTTACTAGTTCATAATGAGGTAATACTGCAGTAGAAATTAAAATATTAAGAACATTTTATACCAATTAAAATGGCAGCAAGACCACCTCCATTGTATTGGGCAACTTTTTTTCCTGTGATGCTGGGAATCAAACACACAGGCCCATGTGTGCCAGCCAGATGAGACTTTACCACTGCGCAGCACTCTCAGCTACACTTGCACAGCTATTTAGAAATAAGTCCAAAAAATTATAACAAGAAATCCTTACACAATGTTTCTTATACACAAGAATAAGCAAATTTTGTAAATCCCAATATATTCAGACTTCATGAACTCATATGAGTGGGTGATTTTATCATCTCTAGTTTGCAGAGGAAGAAAGGGAGGCACAGAAACATGTAACTAACATTTCAGGGTCTGTCCTGGGCTAGGTAAGGAGTGTGGTGGAGGACTGTTTTATTTTATTCTTTTTATGGTATATACAGATAAATGGGTTTCATTTTTGTAGATAACATACTTGGATACACGCTGAACCACCCTCCAAAAATGTGAAACTAGGGAATAAAGTGGGCACGGGTGGTAATCAGTAGCGTGAAAATGAACAACTGAATAATTTTCAGTTTCAATTTTCAGATAGCTCTCTTAACTTCTTTAGTGGAAAACTCAATTTGAAATGAGTATCAGCAAAATGTGAAGGAGCCACCCACTTTTATAGTTTCTAATCATTCTTCCAGTATCCTATCTCCTGTCTCACAAATCACTGTACTTCATTGCCCTAGTCAACAGCACGGCAGTGCTCTTCATATGGAAGTGGCTTGAAATGTTTCTGCTTTAGCATATTGTATGAGATGACAAACATAGAAAACAAAGGTTACAATTTATATTTGCATAGTGATGAATTTTATGCTTATGAATGTAGTGTTTCACAAGCAGCATTAAAATATACTCAAAAGACAGTAGATTTCTATCTATAATTCTCTTATTTGATTTTTAAAGTTCCCCTACAGATTTGCAGAATGATTCTTTACAAGACAGAATATGAAAGCAGTAGACGAGTTGCCTTAGAAAAAGTGTCCATCTCTAGATCTTTTTCAGGGTAAACTGTTATTTTAACTGTACAACTAACAATTCTCCATGAATAGCTTGTGATTCTTATCATGCATATAATATCAACAAACAAAAAGTAGTATTAGAGTTACAAGGTTTTCTCTAATTCATATTTTTACTGTTTTTTCCCAGGCTGGCCTCAAACTCCCAGCAATCTTCCTGCCTCTGCCTCCCAAGTGCTGGGATTACAGGCCTGAGCCACCATGCTCGGCTTCCATTCTTATATTTAAGAATTTATTTGACTTTCTCTGACCTTTCAACTGATATATTTACTTTACATAAGAGAATATTATAAAAGAGTAAGTGATATCTCACTTCAGGGCCTCAGTTCTTGTTTCCTCCAGCTAGAGCCATGTTGAGAATGACGACAGTCAGGTATCATGGAGGGACAATGCACATGAAGACAAAGGAAAGAGAATCTTTGGAATGATGGACAGGATGGACTTTCAAGTATTTTTCAAACCTGATTATGTCTCAGCTGTCCATCAATTTTTCCTAAGGGCCACTATTTTTTGTTTGTTTTTGTTGGTTTGCTTCTCTCCTCTTAGTTGTTTGCTCTAAAATTTCTGGATTATTTTTCTCAATAGCTTTGCTTTACAATTCAGTTTTTTTATAGTTCCTTTATTCTTTACATTAATAGGTGGTAGGAATCTGCATTTGATGTCTCTGTGTGTGTGTGTGTGTGTGTGTGTGTGTGTTTGGGGGAGGGAGGGAAGGAGAGAGAGAGGGACCCGGAGAGAGTAGAGAGAGAGAGAGAAAGGGAGATAGAGTTATTTGAGTAAGGAGTGAAGCCAAAAACATTTCTGTCTTTCTAGGGCACAGCTAGTTCAGTGGACTTTTTTTAGATGGTATTTAGGAAATATTTTTGATCACATAGTTGAAACAATGACTATTATAAAAATCAATTAAATAATATTTTTCATGGAAGACACCAAATATTAAGGAATGAGAGATAACTAAAGGAATGAAGCAGAAGAATGACATGAAGGTAGGAGAAAGAGGAAATATTCATGAAAAGTCAGTGTGAACAAAATTAATGAATGGGTGTCTAAATGAAGAAGACATTGGAATAGCTACTGTTCATTACATAGAGTTAATAAAAAAAGAAATAAATCAGGAGTCATGGTGCACACCTGTAATACTAGCACTCAGGAGGCTGACACAGGACGATTGCCACAAGTTCAAGGCCAGCCAGAATTATATAGCAAGACCTGCTTCAAATAAATAAATAAATAAATAAATAAATAAATAAATAAATAAACAAACTATGAAAAGACAATAATTTTAATAGGGTAATGGTCAAATGAAATTAAAAAATGTAAAATGCTAAGAACCATAAAAAGAGATGCACAAACTTGTAAGTAATAAGAAAAAACACAACATAAGGCAGTAATATGTTATTTTACTCCTACACATTAGGGGAGAAATCTAGAAATTTGGATGACTTTGAGAGCTGCCAAAAATTTGGGAACTTTGGAAACTTTACTCTCGATAAAAATGTAGACTGTGCAACTACTCTGAAGAAGAACTAGCTCTATTTAATCATTGTAAGTATAAGCACATTTTGTGATGCACTAATATTGATCCTAAGGAAATTTTTATGCAGATATGTAAAAATACAGGTATACTTATGTCTATATAAAAGCACAGTTTGAGACGACTTGAATGTACTTGTATGGTAGATTGGGAAAATATGGACATATACAATATGGTACAATCTAGTGGTTAGAAATAACAGATAAGTTGCACATAGAACACAGGAAATAAAAATACAGAGCTGATCTAAAGAAGGTGACAGATTATAATATATGAACAAATATCATTATAAATTAAAATTTATGTGTATCTGTCGCATGAATATTTTCTAAAACATGCCACATTAGAACAATTTCCTCTGCAGACAGAGAAGAAGAACAGGAGTTGGCTTTAGGGAAAAAGGAAAGAGAGAGAGACTGGGGGAATGAAGAAGAGAAGGATCTTACATAACCAGTGATCACACTGTATCAAGAAGTGAGGAGGTAAATAACTCAAAACCTTGTGTGTGACCTCCAATAGATAAAGAGAGTGAGAGAGGTAACAGAACATAATCATAAGAGTAGTTGAAGAAAATAGAGTCTAATTACTTCAACTACAGGAAATTTTACACTACATAGACAATTGAGAAATTGTTCTGTTTCTTAAGATTTATAAAATTTTTGTTTTTCTATCTTAGCTTCTAAGAAAACTTGGGTGCAAGTGATGAAAGAAATAATTTCATGGAAGTTAGACATGCAAAGTCTCAGAGGGGTGGGAGGGCACACAGGACACAGACAGCATTGAATCACTGCAGCATGGTGTAAAAGATCCTGCTTTGGAGCCAGGAGAAAAAAAGATGAGAATGTTTGCTGTCACATCTCTTGGCCGTCAGGCTCTAGACCGGCGGTAGCAAACCCATGACACATGTGTTGTTTTTCTCTTAAGAGAAAAGATGTTAATGTATGAGTTGTTTTTTCTAAACTAAAACTTCCGTATTCAGGTTTAATTGCAGTGTCGGCACTGTGTAATAAAGAAGTAAGCTTTGGCTTGCAGTGTGGGCACTTGTCTCTAAAAAGTTCACTGTCACTAGTCCAGAACAATGAAATTACTTCTCTGCGTCTCAGTTTCCACAAGTACAAAATCAGATGTTTAATAACATCTAACTTGTTTCCTAGGAGAAATAGATTTATCATACTTTAGATATTTAATAAGTGTGGACAATTACTGAAATTATAATTAACGCGAGAAAATTATTCATAAAAGAGGAAGTTTGGGAGCATTTACAGAATTCAAATTTCAAGGGCAAATATGGGAGATGTTACCACATTAAAATGCCATAGAATCTAGTGGGCAGAGAACATGAAGGTGAGGACAAAATGAAGTTATATTCATGAAAATACTGTATACATTCTCAGCAATAACGCACTTACTGTTCTCATTAAAGATGAAAACACTAATATGGCACCTGGAGAAGAAATCCACAACGAAGAGTGATGAAACATCAGATTGGAGGAAAACAAACAAACAAAAAAAGACCAAAAATGCAGACCTAAACAGCAAGCCAAAGATCTTGCAGTTCATTACATGGATAATAAAGAGCTACTTTTCAATTGCGGAAGGATTTTGGGATTCAGTTATTAGTGTCATTTCCTCAAATCAGATTTATTCTCCATATTTCTTTACTGTCGTATCTTACCACTATCCTAGGTAGCCCACTGCTTGTCATCATTTTGTTCTTTACTACAGGATTCACCCCTTTCTAATACATGGGATCACATCTTCTAAGGCTGGATAGTCCTCTTCCCTTGTCAATAAAATTACCATGCTCCTTCCAGTTCACTGTTCTCTTCCTCAAAGACTGGAGAAATCAGAGAACAAAATAAACATGGCAGAGAGAAGGTACCATTATCACTGGAACATTGGCATCCTTGGCCCATGCTCCGGTACGGATGCTACTCAAGGGCACTGGGGGTGAGTTGAACAGATGCTGTGCGGGAAGAAGGTAAGATGTAGAAAGAGCACAACGAAGAACTGCGAAACTCAAAGGTAAGGTGAGGACATGGGCCCTAAAGAACAGAAGAGCTGGAACCAAACACAGGACTCTGGATAAGTCAGGGAAAAGAGAAAGATCACATTTAAGCAACTAATTTTGAGGTGATCTGAGGATAACTGGAACAGTAGAAATGCAGAGGAGGAAAGATGCTGTAGGTAGAGATGTCAATGCCGCAGTGGCCAGATTTTACATCACAGAGGAAATTTTCAGAGTTAAAAGGAGTTTTCTCCAAGTGAATGCTCATACATATACGTAAGAATTAAGTTTTGAGTGATGAAAACAGTAGAACAAAAATTATTATTGTATTTATATATTTTTGTACTTATGTGCATAATTTTCCTAAAAAAATAAATTGGAACATATATATATATATATAATTTTTAAACCTAAAAATTAGAAAATATAAATAAAGACAAATATTGAAACTCTAACCTAATTCAGGCTAAGAGAAAATAAAAGGAATGCTATAGGATTATTTGCAACATTACTAGATATTGCAAATTGACCAATGGGCTAACTAAAAAATAGCAAGAAAAGCTAATGGAAGAAAAGCCAATTAGTAGCAGTAATATCCTGGATGTTCAAAATTTAAAATAAACCAATATTTCAGGAAAAAGCTGTTTAATAAATTAAAAATTAAAGAGGGAAAATGTAAGGAACTGATAAAATAGGTTATTGGGACATTCTTGTAAAGGGATATTGATGAGACATTGAATAAAAATAAAAGACATAAAAGTAATATATATGGAAGAATATTATAATTTAAAAAAGACAAGATATTGGGAGTGAATTTATAGAAAACTGGAGTCAGTCAACAATGCTGTGAATGGCAGACTGTAAAGAATTTGGGAAGGAAAAAGTGGGAAAAAATAAGAAAACATGAAAGAACTACAGAAGAAAATTCAAGGGCAAAAAGAATGAGGACTGATGACTTCAACATGCTGCACAGAGTCGGCACCTTTTTTTTCTTTTAAACATCAGGATGAATAAGCAGGAGTACTGCATTCTATAGAAAATATATATTTCAAAAGGATAGAATCAAGTGATGAATGCCAGAAACAAGAACAAAAGGACAATGTTTAAAGTTCAATTGTATTTTTTAAAGATCATTTTCTTTATTAGAATATATTTGTAGTACATAATGTAAACACTCCCTGTGTGAGCTGATACATGTATAAACACATCTTCATTCTTTCTTTCATCCCTTCTCTCCTCCTTTCCCCTCTCCCTCCATCTCTTGATCCCTTTCTCCTTTAAAAAAGATCTGTCTCCCTACTTCCTACTGTCTGTTTCTTATTTTGCTCTTTATTTATACTTTGGGTTTCTCATATAGGAGGAATCATGTAATATTTAAGCTTGTGTGTCTGATTTATTTCACTAACATTTATGTTCTCAAGGTACATTCATTTTCCTCTGAATGACTCAAGTTTATCTTTGTTTATGGCAGAGTAGTACTCTATCATATGTAAACACCACATTTTCTTTTTGCATTCATCCATTGACAAACATATAGGGTGCTTCCAAGATTTACCTATTATGAATTGTGCTGCTATGAACATGGGTATCCATGGATCTCTGAAATTTGATATTTTTAATTCTTTTGGAGAGATTCCTAGAAGGGTATGGCTGGGTCAAATGGAATTTCTATTTTTAGTTTCTTGATAAATCTCATAATGATTTCCGTAGTAGTTTTACTAGTTTACATTCCCACCAACGATGCAGAAAGATTCCCTTTTCTCTCTAACTTTGCCAAAATTTGCTATTACTGATTTCTTGATGATGACCATTCTTTTTGGAGGAAAAGGAATCTAGTGTTGTCTTAATTTGCATTTCTATAATGGCCAGAAATGTTGAACATTTTTTTCATATATTTTTTGGCCATTCGTACTCCCTTCTCTGAGAAGTTTCTTTTCATTTCATTTGCCCATTTTTTGATCAGATCTTTTATTTGGGGGTCTTTTTTTATTTCTTCATATACTCTGGATATCAGTCCCCTGTCCAAGGTGTAGCTTGGAAGAATGATTTTACCCAGTCTGTAGGTTGTCTCTTCACATACTGGTTGTTTCATTTGCTGTGCCGAAGCTTTCTGAGTTGATATAATACTGTTTGTTGGTTCTTGATATTATTTCTTGTGCAACTGGGAGTCTGTTCAGAATATTTTGCCTACATCTCAAAAGTTTTACCTATTTTATCTTCCAGAAGGTTCAGGGTTTCTATTTGAATATTTAGATCTTTGATACATTTTGATTTTAGTTTAGGACATAATGAGAGATATGGGTCTAAATTTAATCTTCTGCATGTGTATAGTCAATTTCCAGCATCATTTGCTGAAGAATCTATCTTTCCTCTAGCATGAAGTTTTGGCCCTTTTGTCAAAGATCAGGTAGCTGAATCTGCCCGGGATTGTTTCTGAGTCCCCTATTCTGTTCCATTAATTCACAGGTGTTTTTTGTGTTTGTACCATGTTATTTTTTTTTTTTTTTTTATCACTGTAGCTTTGTTATAGAACTTGAAATTCGGGATTGTGATCTCTTTTGCCTTGCTCTCATTGCTTTTGCTATTCTGGGTCTCTTCTGGTTTCATATGAATTTTAGGATTGTTTCTTCTACTTCTATGTGGAAGGTCATTGGTATTTTGATTAGAATTGCATTGAATCTACACATCAGTTTTGGAAGTATGGGTATTTTTACATTAATGGTTCCACATATCAAGGAACAGGGAATATCTTTCCATTTTGTGATGTCCTTGTCCATCTCTTTTTTCAAAGTATTGTAGTTTTCATTGTAGAGGTCTTTTAATTCCTTGGTTAAGTTAATTCTTAAATTTTCAATTTTTCTCCATGCTATTGTAAATGGTGTTATTTTAATACTCAAATTTTCATATCCAGAATAAAATAACCACAAAATTAACTGCAAAGTAAAGTAAAATTTAAAATAAAATATTAAAATAATTTAAACTTTGAAAAATATTATATTCATTAATTTCATACTATTTTACCTGACGGGGGATGAATATTATGTAAAACACATTAGAAAAGAGTATATATTTATTTCTGGCTTCAAAATTCTTATTATTTCATTGGTAAAATAAAATAAGGGAAGACAAAACAAAACAAAACAAAACAAAAACCAACAAAAGAGTAAACAACGGATACAAAAAGATGAAGTGTTAGATATAAGCTAATAGACAAAGGGTTCAAGGGAACAAAAAGAGGGCAAAGGGGGAGGGAAATGGGAATCCAGAGGAATAATGATTACTTAAAAATAAGAACCTAATAACCCAAATTTAAATCAGTGACACATACACTGGGTACTATAGTAATTTTATATAGTTGCGACTTATTGCTGTGTGTAGGTGATTGCTTATATTGCTCACTGTCATAAGGAAAAGGTACAATTAATTGTGGTCTGTAAGCTTGTGTAATTGCCTGTAAGTTTGTGTAATGTTTCATAAATTTTAATAAAAATCTACAAAAATATATAACAAGACGTGCAGTACAGCACGTCTCCTCCTTACCAACACTGGTGCAACTTTCACCATCTGCATCAAGCTTCCACCCCTCGTAACATGAGCATTTGACTGTGTGCTTGTGCTGCTCACACACTTGACTGCACTTTAGATGGTTGCTGCAGTAGTCCACAATTTCACACGTTTTATTGTCTTTGTTGAGTTGAAGGCCTTCGGGGCAGGAACAGACAATTCCTTTTCCAGGAACAACTGAACAGTGGTTGCTACAGCCTCCGTTGTTCAGGGAACATTCATCTATAAAAGGAAAGGAACAGATTATAGATGGTAACAGTTTTCCTGTGTTAAATACTAATGATTAACACAGTTCTCTAAGTTTGAAATTCATCAGGATACTATGAACATAAGAAAGCCCACTTTGGTTTATTACGGGGTTGAGCACAAATAGTAAAAGAACTCATCTGATGGCGAAACTTAATTCTATACGATGGAGAATGGGAATGGATGATTTTCATTTCTATGAAACTTTGGAGTATAGTTATTTTTAACCAACAGATTTAAAATGCAATCAGTAGTCCCACTATAACTGAAAGGAATATACTGAGCCTTTGGACAGTTGTAAATGTCTCTCAAGGAATGCACACTCCTTAATGATTTGAATACTGACCTTATGTTTACGTAACACTAGCATGCATATATGCATAATATCTGTACATCTTTTACTATATCTACATTGACAATGCATAAGAAATGATTTATTTATGTTTTATTGGCTGAAGGTATTTTTAAATTAGGAGTATTGTACAATGTAAGCTAAATATTAGTTATTATGATTAATTCAGTAAGGCCATTGATATAAATAACATAACAAAAATTCAAAAATAAAGTTGTCCTGGTATTTTGGTTGAAACAGTGAGCAGTTAGTATTCACTATACGATTATCATTAGTTTATGAAGAAAGAGAGCTCTTCTATCATAACACACATATATAAGTATATATGTAAATATACACATATGAGATATATATATATATATATATATATATATATATATATATATATATATAGTTACACATGAATCTGTTTGGCACCTAACTGTATACTCTAAGAAGGCATAGAACATATCTGTTCTGTTTACCACTATATACACAATAGCTATCAGTGTTGAGCATTAAGCAGTTAAAAACATTTGATAAATACATTTTTTTTAAACATACAACTAACCCAAAATTAAGCCTGTATTGTCTACTTGGGAAAGTTCAACATAATATATGTGGGCCCCTAACAGCAGAGGTTTTTTTTTTTTTTTTTGCAACTATACTCTTCCTTAGCACAGTATACTATTAGGTAAATAATTAAAAAGCTAAAAGAAGCTTTGTGTTTCTTTGCTTGAAAAATATTTTGAGTGCTTTTCACAGTCAGTTTAATTTGAGATGTGCTAAAAAGATTGTTATCTCATAAGTGGTGAATTGCACTAATATTTACTTGTCTCCCTCAAATATGTCCTGTTGTCTATAAAAATGTATTCACATTTAAAATTAGGCTATAATGTGAGCCTTTTATAAACACTTTTACATTTTAAAAATTTCTGTATGGGTCAACTCTTGTTCAGATTACGTGTCATCAAAAAAGTTACAGTAATGAAAAAGGAAAAAGGTTTGCATTAAAGGTTTTCTCTAAGAATTCAATTCAACTTGGGTATTATTTTAGAAGGGGAAAAATAGATTCTTTTTTTTTTTTTTTTAGTTTCTCCAAATATGTTTGCTCACCAGTAATCATAATCATTTCAAAACAGCAGTCATTTCAAAGTATTTGCCCCATTTTAGTTCAATTGACATTCTTTTTCAAGAGAATTACTGTAAAGAAATGTCATTGTGCCCAGCAGGGTAAAAAAAAAAATGTTACAATGCTTTTAGCTTATTTCAAATATCACTGTTCTCTTAGTGCAGAAATGTCTCTCTCTGATGCTATCTGAGGAATTAAGTGGCAGATTTTAGGAAAAACAAAACTCACATTAAAATCTAAAACTGAATATATAAATTTAATGTTACTTTATACATAGCTAATCTCTTGTGAGTTGTAATTTAACCCTAAAGCTGTAACTAATGCCATAACTTCTTTTAAATTTTATTGTTTCTTGATGAAGTTCTCAATGACCAGACTCTGCTTAGGATTTTGAGCCAACCTCTGCACTAGGTTTGAACCTTGGATTAGGAAAACTGCCGACACTCAGTACAGATGATTGCAGGCAGCCAATTCAGTGAGTGAAGGATAGGAAAACAAATGTGCTTTCTTAGGATTATCTTCATTTTAATATCTGCATTTTATGTCTGTTCTTTTCACTTTTTACTGACTTCATGTATCTCCAGGAATGGAGAAAAAAATGGAAACATTCTACTTTCCCTCAGTACCTGCAGTACATACAGCAACATGGTTTCCTGATAGATATCATTGTTTCCATTGTAAATACAAGGAATCAATATTGTGAGACACAAGTAACCAACCCTACTTAAGAAATTGAATCTAATTTAGACTGGGCAAAATCTATATTCTTCCTGTAACAGGGACAAAGAAATGTTACCAAACATAATCTGAGGAAGTCTCCTACACTGGAGATGGGAAATCTTAACTCACCCTACCCACAGTAAATGTTTCAGGTTCACTGAATTCCATCACAGAAAAGGAATTTTCAAGACATATCAACAAGAGCCATGCATTAGTTTATTAGGCAATATTTTAAAGAATATACACTAAAAAGAAAAAAAAAATAGGATCATCAAGAGGAAGAGGAACATTGTGGCTTTGGGCTGGGTACATTTATGGGAATGTGGGGGTAGGATCTATGGCCCTGTGAATTTATGAAAAGAGTGGGTTCAATTCGGAGATGAAAGATCCATGGCCCTTTCTACAAGGGAAGGGTGATGGCCCACTGATAGATGATAGTCACCGCAGGTGATAAGTGCCAAGCCCACCCATAAAGGAAAGGCCCATTTCACAGGTGAAAAATGATGGACTAGTCACAGATGAAAGATCCATTTACAGGTAAAAGAGATTGGCCAAGATCCAGCTATGGATAAAAAGGAAAGGCTCAGGCACATTGTGTCCTTAAGGATCTTAAAATTTTCCACTGATTTTCTGTCCCAAAGATCCAATTTTTATTAAAAGTACATAGGGGCTTTAAAAGTCCATAAGATTATGACTCTTGCTGTTTCCTTTCTACCTATATGTATTTATTTTTTGTTTGTTTGTTTTGTTTTGTTTTGTTTTGTTTTCACTTGGGATCTAGGGTCTCTAACTGCAGGTGCTCAATTGGTAACTACATGCAGGGTGAAGCTGGCGGCTCTGCCTTCATCTGACACGTCTCCCTTGTGACCTTAAAATGCTGAGGTGCTCCAGCTTCCTGCTCATCTCTACACGTAGGCAGGGTGGTCATACTGGAAGCATCTGTAATACCCAACTTCTCTCATCCTCCTTCAAGACTGAGGATACTAGGACAAGAGTAACTAAAGTAATTTTCAAGTTTTGTAGGGACATACAATTGTCAGGTTTTAAAATGTCCAGTTCCAGTCTCCCTGGAGGAAAACCTAGAAACATACAATCACCTCAGACTTTAGGAAGAGAGCAGAGTCCCTGGGACCACCCCAGGATAAGGATATCTCCCTAGCTGGGAGTAATTAACCCAGAACTGAGCCCACCCAACTCTGCCCACATATACTCCAAGCAAGACCAATCATCTCGTGGAAACTGAATTGCCCCTCAAGCCTTAAGGATTCTTTGCAAATAAGAGACCAAAACTGAGTGATCTATCCAACCCTGACCCACCTCAGCTACCTGACAGTAGCTGGCCACATGCTCTTTGCGAGTGTGTCAGTTTGAACCTCTTCATCAGACTGTGCCTCCTCCAGGTGCTCACACTGGAGTCTTTTCCCTATTCCCATTTTCTTTCTAATTCTGCCCAATATATCTGTCTATGCCTCACACTGACATATCCTGAAATTCTTTTGGTATGGCCAGAGTCAATAAACCTAGTCTCAGGAGTAAGTGTTTGAGGTCTCTGTCTCCTCTTTTGAGGATGTCCTCAGACTCCAGCTGGAGTCATTTCCATAATCACACACACTTTCTCTTTTATGAGTATTGACAGTTTCCTCCTTGTAGAAATGCACTTATGCAGCAGAGACTTACAGCCTGCTTTTGCAAAAAACACCAACTCTTCACTTGGTCCTACACATGATGATATTTAACTACAAGCGAGATAAACACTTGGCATCTCTGCTATCATTTTGTATCATCTCTTTTTCCACCTTCAACTTTGGATCACATTTCTGTTAAAATCTGCACATAGACATTGGAGGAGTATCTGTCTAATAATTGGCAATGTGGTAGAAAATCGTGCAAACCACTGGGAGGAATGTGTCAATGTCCTGGAGACCAAGGCACACGCACAAAACAAATACCCAGGATGACTGCAGCTCCTGAACACCACACATGGGACCGAACAAAGAGGCGCTATTTTCAATTCTTCACATACACCTGGTGGGAAGCCAAGTGAATCTTTTGACAGGGCAGTTTAAATCTGGCCCCCCAACTCAAACCTTTTCTTCCCTTGCCCCAATTTCTGCCCTTTTTAAGCCTGAAGTTCCTGTCAGTATGCCCTAAGACTAAGCTGATACAGAACTTGGTCCCCCTTGTCTTCCCAGTGTGGCTATATGAACATTAAATTCCTCTCCTATGCTAGGCATGAAGATCACCCTGCCCAAGATGATCAGAGGTGTGAGCCCAGTATGGACGACTTAGTGAGTTAATGCGACTCTGCCCCCTCCCCCTAAAGGCTGGTGATATAGTTCAATGCAAAGATACTGGGTTCAATCTCAACACTGCCAAAACAAATTATTTTCCTACCTCACCATTACTTTTGTCCTTTGATAGTCTTTTGTGGCAAATCACTGGGCCTAATCTGCTGAGACCCCCATCGTCAGGCCTCCAGGACAGCCCCATAGCAACATTACAACATTTATGAAGGTGTAGAGGACAGACTTGGAGAGAAGGGAGCAAATATAGAAAAATAAATCCTGTCAAGTTTGTGTTGTAAACATCTGTTTTATACTTGTGTTTTTAGTGTCTTGTTGTTGTTGTCTAAATCTCTTATTTTCTTAGCCTTACTGAATGAAAACTATTATACTTACTGTTTCAAGGTTATTTTTATAAAATTATAGAATTTTTGAAGGATGTTTTATTGCATAAATTTAAACAAAGAATAACCATCCCTTTTCATCACTCAATATGCTATTAATGCTCAATAGAGATAAAAATATGATAACCTTAAACTTAAAGGCAGTTATTTTCTACTTTCATTCAGTCGACTTCATCATTTCCTAAAGCTATTTTCTCACAACCTCAAGTCATCTCATTATTGTTCTTATCATCCTGTAAACTCATCTTCATTACTCTATTGATGCCACCTTCAGTATTATCTAGAAAACATACCTCTAAAAATCTCTTTGATAAATATCTATTCTCCCCAAGTAGAAGAAAATTTAATTTTCTTTTATATTTGCTGTTTGGCATAAGGGAAATGGCTAGTAAAAGTGACTTTAAACCTCAATGGAGTCATCATTTATCAAGATAAGAGCACTAAATAAAGATATAACACGAGGACTAAATGTTGGGAGAGAACATTACACTAACTGGATAATATTCAATTTGTCTCACTATCCAATCTCTCCCCTTTCCTAAAGAATACATTTGTATTGAACTGACTGGAAGGCATAAGAACACAGATGAAATGGTAGTAAATCGCATCCTGTAGGTCAATGATAAAAAGTTTCTCCTCTTCTGAGTGAATCACTGACAACAATAATCATTGTGCATGTCGGAAGAGTATGAACCATTCAGAGATTTAAATGATGTACATAGCTCTACAGTTTTCAAATGCATTAAAGGCAGTCCAGCTCTTTTCAGAAACTTCTGATCATATTTTAAAAACTGTATACAGATATATAGTGCCTGAAATATGCAGCTAAGATTCAATGCTAACATTGCAATTGAAGGAATGAATGGAAGGGGAGCATGTTCCCAGAATAGGCAACACGATTGGTCTAAAAGCGTCTCGTTTTCAGAGAGAAGCATATCAGTTGAATATGCAATACCACAGAGGTCGCCTTCATCGGACCCGTCCGGACAATCCCTTCTCCCGTTGCAGAGTTTCTCTGGCTGCAGGCAGACTGAAGTATCGTTAGTACAAGGGTACTTGGGTGGTCCGCACAAGAAACTGTCACAGTCTTCTTCATCCGACTGATCTTCACAATCGATGTCTCCATCACACACCCAGGCTTTGTTGATGCATCTCCCTTAAGACAAGAGAAAGAACATGCATCTGACTTTATGAGTGCCCATGACTGTCTTTAGTCACTGGCAGAATTACATGTCATTAGCAGGAAATCTATTTGCTGACAGTTTGGCAGTTTGTTTTCCTGTAGCATTTGAGTACTTCTTGTCTTGGTTGCTAAATGACTCATTGAGTTTAAGCCTTGGAATTTTCTTTAGTTTCAATGTATTGTCCTGCATTATTAAAAAAAGTCCTCTATTTGTCCTTTAATTACAATGCTTTCGGAAGTAAACTTCAAGTCACATTTGTGTATCAGGGCATTTCATAGCCCTGAATTTAGCTATAATTTTATCAGTGCCTACATGAAGTCTAAATTTAGGTAAGTATTTCATTTTAGGATGAGAAGTTATGTTGCTCTTGGAATTTATAACCTCAGCATTTGAACTCCTCCCAGTAGAAATACCTACATGTCACTTCACAAAACAAAGTCAATTGCTATTAAAGCGACACATGTACAGATAGAATTTGAAGAAACATGTTTTCTTTTATTTGCCTTAAAAGAAAAAGAATAAAACACTAATTGTGGGACAGCATGTTTCAAAAGTAACAGTGTGGAACATATAGAGAACAGTGGTCTCTGTTGTCTATCTAAACCTTTTTTTTTTTTTTTTCTGTTCAAATTATTCTTATTTCCCACATTGTTTTTTAATTATTTCTTTTAATTTGTTATCTTTTCTGGATTGTATACTATTATGGAGAATCTATAGAAATACCTGAGATATACAAGTTATTTTCTGACTCTATATCAGTGTTTCTTCAAATAAAGACATAAAGAAAAATGGAAAATAGTACACAATACCTTTCTAAGTCATTACGTATTCAACTAACCATAAACTTTAAAGGCTACTAAGTTGATAACAATTGAAATATTAATGCAAAAGAGTTTATATCTAGTATTAGAAATGGGTTAATAGTTCTATACACTATTATAAGTTAAAAATACATGATCAGTTCCATATCAATAAAAATATATTTGATGATATTCAATATTAATTATTGATAAAATGGCATAAAGAATGACAGATTCATGAATAGACTTGCTGTAAAAGGGAAAAATATTTTAAACTCTTAACATCATTAATAAAATGAATATTTGCTTCTGCGATTCTGAAAATAATATCTAAGATCACTAGATGATAAAAAGGAATGAGATAAAACAATAGAAAAGGGGTTGGGGATGTAGCTCAGTGGTAGAGCACTTGTCTAGCAAGCACAAGGCCCTGAGTTCAATCCCCAGCACTCTCCCCCCAAAAACAAACAAAAAAATAGAAAAGAGTATTATCATATGCAGCTGATATAATAATTATAAAATCTGTTAAAACCATATTAAAAACTATAAGAAATTAATGATTCAAAAATGGGAATCTAGTTTCAAAATTATACAAAAATTAATAGTTCTCATATATACAAATTGTATGTAATAGAACGAATACCAATTAAAATTTTGATTACAAAATATTTTGTGTTAAACCACACATATCTGTATAATATTGATATTAAACAAAATTTAAAATTCTAAAAAGACACTAGAAGGCTTTAAAAATTGTTTTCTCTTAAAGAGGATGACTTGTTTTTGCAAAAATATTAATTATCTCTACATGACTGCAAGCCTTCAAAAGGGTAACAATATGATGGCAACCCTGTAAGTTCATCCTAAATTTATGAAAATGAAACTCCAAAAATCATTAATTTTTAAAAGAAGAATTGTTATGAGTAAGAAGTATGTATGGCAGATAATTAGAAGCAGTTTAAACAAACAATAGTTAAAATATTTTTATGAAAGAATATCAATAAATAGATCAACACTCAGCATCAAGGAATCAGAAATAGGACCATTTATGTAAATAGCTGAAATATATATAATAATACTTGATTGAGAAACAGTGTCCAACATGTCCAACATGTGGTGGACATGGTGGTGACAAGTGGATTACGGAGGGCTTGGGCGGCACGGCCTGATAGCCTTACTGGTTGTAGCCATCAGTAACTTTCCTAGACAGACATTCCAGGGTCTTGGGACAGCTGACTTTCCAGGGTCTCCACTCTACCTTTGGCTTCATTTCCACAGCTTTATGCAACATCATCTCAAGGACTACTTGTCTGCTTCTTAGGTCTTCCTTTGAAATGTGGGTGGAATCCTCCCCGACCTCACAGCTCTTACATTCTACATGCTGGCAAAGCCAGCATCATGATGAAGATGCCAAGGTTTGCTCTTGCTTATACAGTCTAGCCCATTTTGAACTAGTAACCTGTAGAGGTTACAGTGACCTCTACGTGCCCAGATGTCAGAGCACAGTGACGAGGATGTCAGCAGACTAGTCTTCTCAGTTGCCCTTTGAAGCAGGTGGTGCAGGGATCTCTTCTCACATAAAAGGCTCACACTTTCATACCTGTGAGCCTTGAGGGGTGGTGTCTTGCTGATTTCTGAGATGCTGTCTATGGATTTTTCTCCCTACTCCTGTACATGGTATTTGGTTTGTTTTTAATAGTGCTGATCTCTTCAGTAGCCACAAATCCTTTGACTCTAATTTATATAGTGGTTATTTCTAGGGCAAAATGCACGTTTTTCAGATTCTCTGCTCTGGTTTTGCTCCCAATTCAGACTACACATCTAGCTAAAAGCAACCAGCAGTGTCCCCGCCACCACCTACGTTTGGGCTGGCTTTAAATTTCCTCTCCCAGGGGCTGGGGATTTAGCTCAGTGGTTAGAGTGCTTGTCTTGCAAGCACAAGGCCCTGAGTTCAATCCCCAGAACCAAAAAAAAAAAAAAAAAAAAAAAATTTCCTCTCCCAGATCAGCCAGTCCTTTACCTTAAATTCAGTCCGATGAAGTCTCAGGATATGGGGAAAATGTAGGGAAATTTTTGTCACTGTATAACTAATCAATCAGCGAAGTACTCATTCATATGAGACCCCCTGAACCTGACCTTCACTGCCCTAACTCCGGTCAGCATTCCAGTCTTGTAAGGTCTGATGAGACTCATCCATCAGGCTGCTAAAAAAGTATCTGAGGCTTCTCAAACTCTGACTTCAAACTATTCCCCAGGGCTTCTAAACCACATGGTCAGGTGCAGTGACAGCAATGGCACCACTAATTTTCTCTATTAGTCACTTTTCTGTCACTGGGACACAATGCCAGACACCAATAAGTTAAAGGAAATAGACGTTTAATTGGCTTATGGTCTCACAGGTATCAGTCTATGATGGGAGGGTTCCAAGGCCGGAACAAATGGTCGAAGTATATGGTAGAGGAAGGCCATTTAGTTCACGATGGAAAGTAAGCAGAACAAAAGAACAGTTCCAGAGAGGAGAGGACCAAGCAAATTATAATACTCAAAGTTACATTTCCAGGGCCCACCCAGGCACATTCAGAAATGTGTTTTACTCATCCCCTTGGTATTTCTTAAACCAATCAAGTTGACACAGAGTTAACTGGAGCAGCAGTTTAGCAACTTAAGAAACCCTGTGCTAAAATTAAAAAAAGTAAAAATTTTGGGGTTGTAGTTCAGAGCTGAGTTCAATCCCTAGAACTGAAAAAAAGGTGTTTTTGAATATAGAATAACAATGATTTAAAAATTGAGAGGAAGAGTGTAAAGGGAGACTGGACTTAATCAGTGCATGCTACATGCATGTTTTGAAATGCCTCACAGAACCCCAATAATATGTACTATTAATATATGTTAATAAAATATTTAAAAAGACAAGAAGGTCATATTTCATTAAAATACAAAGGTTCCTTTGAAATCAGTAGATTAATATAAATTCAATACAAATGCAAGGTTTATAATGAAATAATAATGGTTTACAAACATTAGATGTTCAAAAGGTCAACTAAAATAGTAAACCAAAAGGACAATTTGACAAAATTTCTTCTTTGTTAAATATATCAAGATCAAAAAGTTGGATAATAGCAAAAAAGATTTGACAAGGTCGTAAGAAGTAATCCAAATATTGAAAGGCTATAAATTGACAAAACCTTTCTATATGATACTTTTAAGAAATTTAGCAAACTAAAATGCATCTACAATTCACCATAGAAATTCTAAATGTAGAAAGTGTTTTCATTAATACATCTACACTAGTGCATAAGAGGCACATGCCTATATATATAAAATGTATATATTGCTGCTTTGAATATAGTAGGAAAAGTCTGGTTACAATTTAATTCACCATTGCAAGACTCGTGTCATGCATTACAATATACTTGTATTTTGCAATTATATGCTTGACTGAAAAAGAATGTGTGCCTGTAAAACTTAATGCAAAACAATCTTCAAAATATATAAAAGGGCCTAGAATTGAGGATATGAAGGCTTTCTTTCATGTTAAAATGGATTTACCTACTTATCAGTCTATATGACTCTATTTCCATAAATACGTAAAAATCAGTACAGCTGACCCTAAGTATCCGCAGAGGATTGGTTCCAGGCACCCCCGTGCTTTCCAAAATTTGCAAAGGCTCAGGTCCTTTATATGAAATGATGTACCATTTGCACATAATCTATGTACATCCACCCATATACTTTGAATTACTTCTATATTACTTATAATACCTATACAATGTAAATGTTATTTTAGAAGTTGTCATATATAGTGCCTAAGGAATAACGACAACAAAAGCAGCCTGTAGACGTTCAGTAGAGATACGATTTTGTTCCAATAAGTAGTTGTTTTAATCCCTGGATTTCAGATCGCACGTATATGGTCTGAATGAACATTAATAGACTACTCACACACGAAGTCTTTCTGGAAGTGTTATGGTTTATATCTAGATATCCCCCCAAAGTCTCATGCACTCATAGTTTGGGCTCTGGGGAGATGACTGGCTCATGAAGGTGTGACAATCATCAGTGAATTAGTCCACTGATTTAGATGTAGTCTAAAATATGACATCTTATACTTTGCTTAAATTATATGGTGTCATCTGCAAGCGTAATAGAAAAGAAATTAAAAATAAAATAATTTCCAATTTTAGTTTCGTCAATAGGTGCAGTTTCCTTTGCCCCCAGATATCAGCAATATATCATAACATTTTTAACCATAGACTCCAGAATGGCTATAGAATTATTTCAATAAATGTACCTATAAAACATTATTAATCTTTAACGGTAGAGAAAGGCAGAGAAACTGCCATCCCTGACTGAAATATCACTTGGAAAAGGCAAAGAATAATCACATCCAGATGACTCTAAAGCTTCAACACAGATTATTTCACCAGAAATATGAATAAATATAAGTATATATCTTAAATAAAAGTTTCAAGTTTAAAGAGGTCCCTTCTCCTATTAATTTTGCAGAGAAGGTTTGAAGTTTAATTATTCGTCTTTCTCTTGTTTCTTTTGGTTTCAATTTTTACTAAAATGTAGACAAGTGGGTGACCTTGGTTTCGTAAGTACAGCTTCCAACTCATGATCATTAACTGGTTAAAAGATGATGACTTCAGTAAATAAATTTTAGAATTTTTTTTTTTTAATTTGAGCCACATGAAGACAAGTGTTTACTTAGTCAAGTCATTGGGCCTTTTTCAGAACTGAAGATCCATTCCAGAGCATTAGCATTGAGCTACATCCCCAACACTTTTTGCTTTTTATTTTGACACAGGGTCTAGTGAGTTTCCAAAGAATGTCTGGAACTTGTGATCTGTTCCCTCAGCACATCAGGGTGCCAGTATTACAAGTGTGTGCCATCTGGCTAGCTTGGACATGAGGTCTTAAATGAACATATACTACACATTTTCTTATTGTAACTTCCTCCTTTATATATGAGACTAGATGATTAGAGCAAAGTGTCATTTCTAAAACAAATAGAAATTAATAATATTAAATTTTATAAAATTTATAAATATCCAATGTTCAAAAAACCCAAATCCTTATAATTAAGTTTTGAAAATGTGCAAGATTGACCAAGTTCAATAACAACAAAACTTCCCCCCAAAACAAAGAGCAGCATGCTAGTATAATAATATCCAGTAAAGTCACACACGCACATACTCTGAAGGCATTCTTAGAAGTCTTTTGATTTGTTTGCCTTGAATACACAATTTAGGTTAAACACCACTACAAAGTCAACAGCTGTAGAAAAATTAAGTGTTTTTCTTAATCTCTAGAAAACATGCTAATTTTCTGAAGTAAATTGATACGCTCACTTCCTGAGTTTCTCTTTTCCTGTTCAAATGTTTTGACCATTAAAAAAAAAGTGTGTAAGTTGCTTCACTTACCTTAAAAAAAGACAATACACGTTGTTATAGGGTAGTTTCTGTTCTGGACTCTGACTGGCAGTGAATATTAAAATATGAACATGAACATAAATAGATTTTTGAGAAAACTTAATGGATTTACTCAAGGAATATATTTATACTGCCTTTTAAAATATTGGTCATTGAATTTCAATCTTTCTTTTAATTTTTAAACTATTAGCCTTTAATACCACATGCATATTTATTTCTCTAACAATGTTCAGTTTAAATTCAATTTAGCAAATATTTATTGAGTAGTATGTGCAAGATTATCTCCTAAATAGTACAGAAAAGATGGGAAAGACCGATTTTTCATCTTGTGGAAAAGTTAGTTGATTAGAGACAAATTCTAATTTTGAACATATAAAAAAGAATAAGATAAAAGCCATGTAACTAACAGGAATGCTGTGGAATTTCAAGTATGTAGAACTTTTGTATGATTGATAGGGTGGGAATAAGGTTTATTGAGATATTCTTCTAGAAGTTTCTAAGACATGGCAGAGAATGTTACATGTGGACACAGGGAAAGGAATTTCACATTTAAAAAAACAAAACAAAACAAAACAAAACAAAAAACTGTTTTCCCTGGTGCTGGGGATTGAACCTAGAGCCTTTGCATGGAGCTCTATCCCAGGCCTTTCTATTGATTTGCTTTTGTCTTGTTTTAAGACAAATTCTTGTTAAATTTCCCAGGCCGGCTTGTAACTTAGAATCCTGCTGTCTTAACCTCACGTGGTAATGGAATTAGAGACATGTGCCACCATGCCCAGCTGGTACAATCTTAACACTAAAACATATGTTTTGCAACACAAAGAGCATATAAGACAGAAAAAGTGTGAGAAAAAAATAGCATGGCAATTTTTCCTGGTACTCAATGAGAATGTGTCTGGGCATCGATAGTGGTTGTCAATCAGTTCTTTCTTAATCTGGCCTCTGCTCCATTACCAACCAGATTAACTATAATAGATGGACATTCTATTTTGTCCATCTTTTTTTAAATGCTAAAGATTATCTTTCTAATAATATTGTTAGATGGACAAATTATCATCAGAACAATATTCATAGAACTATACATACTGAATTTTGTGGATAACTTTCAGGGATTGTATTGAGTTAGATGCACTACTAGCCTTATTTTCTGAATCTAACTGACATAAAAGATGTAACTCCTATCAAAAGGCACAAAGCAAAGGAGGAGGTGACCTTGACTTAGTAACTTTCCTTGTCACTGAGAAACAATACCCAACATCCACGATTTAAAGAAGATGTTTATTTTGCCTCACAGTTATAGTCCCTGGTCAGCTGGCTCCAAGGCAGACTGGTATCA